>CAJSYZ010000004.1:5344598-5635665 GCA_910574455.1 Trichaptum fuscoviolaceum
GTATTCTTAGGGTATGCAACTGTCTGTTTTTACCGCCAAAAGTCAAAAGGTCACGTGAAATTGACTTATTTGGGGGTCCTTGGATATATATGGGCAGATTTCGATATATAAGTCCTTTTTGCTCACATGACAATGACAAAGATACGTAACTTATGTAAATTAATGTCTCGGGTGTTCCCGAGACTGCGCAGCCCGCAGCTTCAGTCCTCGCCGTCGTCGCCAACGAGTAACGTGTGTCCTCTTTCTTCTTTTTCTTTTCTTTCTCGAAGTCGGACTCACATATTGGCACTCACACATAGGCACTCCTAATGGCGACGCGCCGCCCTTGAGCGGTGTGGCAAACGGTTCGACATCATCCCTGGCGCGTGTGCAAATATTAGTACCCGAGCGACGTTTCAGCAGCGGTGACCTTGTCTGTGGAGGATGTGGATTGGTATTGGGTGACAGGGCTGTAGATGCTCGCAGTGAATGGTGTGTAAGTAAATTATGGCTCGCTTTTCTTTAACAGAAGAAGACTCAGCCTCTATTAGACATTTGCAAATGACAAGGGAGACAATTCGTCGTGTGATGGTGCTACCACCATGAGCATCAGCAGCCACAGCGTCTCCGTGTCTACACCCCGCGGCGGTGGGAAACCGACTTTGTCTGTGAGGACATCCAAAACTGCAACGAACGGACACCAAGCGCGACGGTGTCAGGTGCAGGGAGCATTGTAGCTGCCGGGATCAGGGGGCGGAGTGCTCAAGCACAGTCGACCGCCCTGGCAGTGTGAAAGCCGAGTGCAGCGATTGCGGTGCGATGCATACCCATCTTTGGCGCCGCGGCTTGAACGACGAGCTGAATTGCATTGGGTGTGCTTTACTGCAGGCTGGTGAGTGATCTCAGGTACTTTACTTCATGCTTCACTAGAATTCTTCGTGTATAGCATAAAGGACTGCGCCCCAAGAGCATGCGCATGGAACACGGCGAGGTCCGCTACCAAAGCGCACCTCGCTCTGACAACAACGAAGCGATGGGTGAGCCTGGTAAATAAGTTTCACCATTTCGATTCTGTTCAATATTCTAACTGAATATTCGTATTCTACGATATACAGGGTACACAAGTATCGTATGCACGAACAAATGGCCTTTCATATCTCGTCGCACAGCATAAGCGGCCTGGTATCCTGCGAGAAGAAGCCCTAATTACAGGGCACATGATGCTCTACCTATGCACGCAGAGCGCAACCCACCGCATGCTTGCGCGTGCCCTCAGAAGTTGCTCGCCTGCGCTTAGCGCGCGGCGTTCGAACCTACTATAGCTCCTGAACGCGATGAAGGCTGCAGTAGCTGTCCGCAAGTCGCAACCACCCCGTCCCCGCGCATCTTGAGCTAGTGCGTTAGTTGAACTTAGTTCTCCCTCCCGAAGACGATCAGCGACATCGTAAAACAGCTGTACAAGCGTTCGGATGAAAAAGAGCTGCGGAGGGAGACGGACCTTGACGCAGTCATCGCGGCTTGCATTTTCATCGCGTGTCGTCAGGCGCGGTCCCTCGGACGTCCCATGACATCCGAGTCTGTAACCTGACCCACGTCTCAAAGAAGACAGTATCCCGAGGTTGTCGCAGACTACAGAACAAACTTAATGATAGTAGACTTTTGTATGTATGTCAAAAAAATGTTCTTTTTTTCTTCTTTCTGTAACACTTTCTTCATACCCATCTCTGGGTAGCGGGCTCTGCTGTGAGTTAACTCACAGCCTCTAACTGCTTGTTCCCGAGACCGTTAGGTTGAGGGTTATGAACTGCTAAATGCAACGCTGGTTTCAGTAGAAACTTGAAATTGCACGTGATTTTTCTCACGCTTTTCCCCTTCATCACTGCCACTGGCGGTTGCGGATACTGTGTTAATGAACTTGAACATGCCATGGCAGGCAAACTTGTATTCCCCTCTTGACTTCATGTTCACGAATCTCGACCCCCATTGGGGAACGATCGACGATTGAGTTGCCTTCATCGATGAGTGCAAGCACGCGGGATATAATCCATGATGTATTTCACTGTTGGTACCATGTGTGATCTTTTCGGTTTCTCTGGGTGAGTAATGCAAGTGACTAGCCATCAGCACAGCACATCTAATGGACTACTTACAATGCAGCCACTTGAGTGAATCGACACCATTTGACCTTTGTGAATACAATCCCGTTTGGAAGCGACGAAATATGCCGTGGGGTTCGATATCCACAAGGATTTCAGGATTACGAATGAACGCAACTCGTCTTGTACGCTTCCGAACTTCTGGGATGAGACGGGTATCGCCCTCTCTATATCATTACCTCGAATGGATGCATGGCATCAGAATTTGACCAGCATGGTGACCTGGAGCCCTTTGGTGTTCATTCCAATTGACAGTGTCAACTGAGCAAGTTCGCATCCGTGCAAGATTGTCTGACGGTGTGGAATTCTAAAGTGATGGCGAATCGCAAGACATTTGTATGCATGGTGATCAAGGCACTCGACATCGACGCCATTCGTATCGACAACAGCACACAGGTCGCATTGGACGCACTGACAGAATGGACCACATCTGCGCGCTCGTGTGCGGCAAGTGTTGACAGGAACAACTTCTTCGTTACCGGTGAAGTTACCTGTGGCGTCACCTTCAGAGCTTTGTATCTTGGCCGTAGCCATACACCGACAATTTTGGGTGCTGGGACGAGCTAATGGGCGTGGAACGCGATGCTGACAGGCACTTCGGGCGGTATTATGGACATCATTTTGAACAACCCGCCTTTCCAGGACAGCACCTCGTCAACGAACGCACGCGACCATCTCCTCTTACGCTAGGGCTCCGCCCGCATTCCCATGGTCTTCCCCTCCACGGACTACGACAGCGATGCGTTCGGGTTCGACTCGGGCTCTGTGAAGTACACATTCACACATTTATGCGCTGGGCGCGGATATGTTCAGGTACTCGTGGAAATATGGACAGAACTGGACGACGTGGGCTGTGTATGAGGATCTGACGAGCATAGATGAGAGCTTGTTTGGTAATGATGAAAATTGGTGGACAGGCGAGCATATTATTGTACAATGTAAGCGTTTTATCTCCTTTATGTGCTGCATACTTATTGATTCGATTAGTGGCAGACTGGTCTGGTGCTGCTGCATCAGCCTATACTGTTGTGCATGTGGACAGGGATTATGCTCACCAGTGCCGTATCCCTTCACATCCTTGCCCGTGGTCCGTTCAATACGTGGAGTTTCGACAGAGGAGTGAACTTCCAAATGGACAATGCTGCAGACGGACTCGAAATCATGAGCACATGGCCGACGTACCTCCAGCTCAACGTCTTTGGGTTCGATGACTATTTCTACGGTGACACGGACGGCGACGGTGTAATGGACCGCCTCTTGCCCAATTCAGCTCTGCTCCCAACTACTTGAACACCAGTGCCCCGCCGCACCCGCACCTTGCGTGGACGTTGGTCGTGGAAGACGTGATGCTGCGGCGGGACCTCGAGCCGCGTGGGGAGAGCACCGTGGGCTCAATCATGTACGCACTACTCCTGTCGATCCCGGTAGTCACGGCAGTGGCGATCTTCATGTGGGGCTTCTACGGGATCAAATACAATCAGTGGGGTCTCAAGGAGAAGAAGCCGGGTCATTCACATTATTTTCCCATCATTGGCTCGCTGGGCTCGAAGTCTGCGCAAGACCTGCATGCGGCGCCGATGTCGGAGAAACACTCGAGCCACGGACATGTCTATACAGGCGATATCATCGGCTGGCCTGAAGACAAGAATAAGCGGAGGACGGTTTTCATCGGGACTTTGGAGTACGAAATCATTGATTGGAAGTTAAAGGTTAAGATCGGTGGTCTTGGTGTGATGAGCTCGTTGATGGGCAAGGCCATGTCGGACGTCGACCTGATCTGGGTTGTACCGAAGGTGAAGGATATTGAGTACCCCGCTGGTGAACCTGCAGAACCTATCGAAGTTATTATCTTCGGCGAGCCTTACCTCATTGAGGTCTAGACGCACGTACTCGACAACATCACGTACGTTATCCTCGACTCGCCGGTCTTCCGTGCGCAAACGAAGGCGGACTCGTATCCTGCGCGCATGGATGACCTCAGTTCAGCCATCTTCTACTCGACGTGGAACCAGGCTATTGCGCGACCGTCAGGCTATACCCGCAGATTAATATCTACCACGTCAACGACTACCACGGTGCACTCGCTGCTATCTATCTCCTCCCGAAGGTCCTCCCGGTATGCTTGTCTCTCCACAACGCGGAGTTCCAGGGCCTGTGGCCGCAACGCACGAAGGAAGAAATGAAAGAAGTGTGCTCGGCATTCAATATCAGCAAGGAGCACTGCACGAAGTACGTTCATTTCGGTAAGACATTCAACTTGCTCCACGCTGCGGTATCCTTTATTAGTGTGCACTAGAAATCGATCGGTGTCGCTGGTGTCTCTGACAGGTATGGTAAACGGTCGTGGGCGCGGTATCCGACGCACTGGACACTCAAGCATGTGGACTCGCTCTCGAATCCGGACTCAACGGATCTCTTCGTGTTCGTCGGTCGTTGGCTGAAGCAGTAGGGTGTGGATCTTATTGTGGACGTGATGCCTTCGCTGTGAGTCTTTTAATGCTATCTTACGAACTAGACGAATGTTTGCTCATATATTATTGGCAGACTGGAAAAACACGCTTCGATCCTGTTGATCTGTGTCGGTCCCGTCATTGATTTGTATGGTTGTGCGGAGAAGCTTGCTTGTCTCATGGAGATGTATCCGGACCGAGTGTACTCGAAGCTTGAGTTCACTGCTCTGCCTCCGTACTTGTTCAGTGGTGCCGACTTTGCTTTAATCCCTTCGCGTGATGAGCCGTTCGGTTTAGTTGCTGTCAAGTTCGGTCGCAAAGGTGCGCTTGGTGTTTATGCTCGTCGTAGTCTCGGTCTCATGCCTGGATGGGTAAGTTCATATTTTTTGTCTCTAATCTGCAATCTAACTTTGGTTACAGTGGTTCCCTATTGAATCGAGTTCATCAGCACACTTGTTGTCCCAGCTTACGAAGACACATCATAAATGGCGCTTAAGTCTACGGAAGACGAGGGTGCTATCTTGCGTGCTCGATTGGCTGTCCAGTGTTTCCGAATAACGTCAGCGCATGGAAGATTTCCACAAGCGCGGTATTATTACTAGCCGACAAATCGCCGGCTCTCTAGCACGGAGGCCTTCGGATGGTGAAGCTGAGCATGCGCCTGGCGTAGCGGTCATGGATACGGAAGGTTGGGATCCTGACGTTGGGAAGAACCGATGCAGTCCAACTGGACACCCAAAGCACATACGACAGCCCACACAAGTCGATCCCTGGAGCTTAAGCCATTCGACGCGCAAAGCCACCTCTGTGCGGAAGATAAAGCGAGAAAAAAGAGAGCCCACACTCTTCTAAAAGAATCTGTACCGACCCATCCTGGTGCAAGTCCAAAAGCCACCCCACCGCCGCCGTCGCGACTGTAGCTGAAAGTCAAGACAGAGTCCGATGCGGGGAAGCCGCTGGTGAAGCTCGAGCCGAAGTCTGAGATCAAGGTCAAGGGCTGCGGGTCGTCTTTGGCCTCAACGTTCACGGCTGTCAGAGGCGAGGGTGCGCCGTACCAGGAGTTCGAGCTGATGAGCTGCGACAGACATGGGTGGCAATACGACGTGATGATGTTCAACTTATGGAAACCAGTCGACATCAGTACGTGGCCGCGGCCCGTGAAACTCAACCACAAGGAGCTGGTCCGTGACCCTACTGGGGAAGGTGTGGGCGGCGTCAGCTCGCAGGTGCCAATGAAGCCGATGTTAGGGGCAGATGGGAAGCCAGTCGTTGGTGCAGACGGACGTATAGTCATGGTCGATGCAGAGGAGCGGCCGATCCACAACGAGGCGAACCCGCAGAAAGGGAAGGATGTCAAAGACAAAGACAAAGACAAGCGGAAACACAAGTTTCAGAAGAAGACTCGGCAGGTGTTCCTGGTGCACGAGCACAACCGACAGAGTGTCGAGAGGAACGCTATCCCTGGGTCGTGGAGGATGGGACGGGCGCAAGGTATGGGTGGGACAGATGGAGGAGGCGGCGAAGAGCAAGACGCACGCGCTGTTCACGCCCGCTGCGGACCAGATGTTCAAGTTCGTGCCTGCGCACCGGTGGTACAAGTCTCAGAAGCGTCGCACCAGATCATGCCGAGCCTCGAGGGAGCGGAGAAGCTGATGGCGAAGATGGAGAAGAATCGCGAGATGGACCGCTGGTGAATGCGCTTGCGCAGTAACGCAGTGAATGGTATCTCTGCGTCGATCGCGAGCGGAACCACGACTGGCGCGAGTCTCGTGTACGATATTGGGGGAAGTTCGCAGGGCTCTGGGGGGAGGAGACTGAAGACTGTGGCGGGCTATTCGAGGAAGATGATGAAGAGGGTGTTGATAACGGCCGGAGGTGGGAAAGGGACAGAGGGGACCAGGACGACTTGGATGAGATGCAGGAGGAGTTTCCAGATGATGAAGAGAAGATGGATGTTGAGGACACCCATGATGAAGATGCCAAGGAGATTGAGGTTTGCTCAATTCTTCCTTTCTCACTCTTCGAGAAATAAACTTTATTATTTGTTATCCAGGAACGTCAAAAACGTGAATATCGCATGGAAAATAAGACACGAGAGGGTTTAATAGACGAATCAGACAAAGATGAGGACACAGAGCAGCAGTCAACAGGTGCAGGCAAGCAAATTGTCCGCAAGGTTGAGAAGAATGGCGCATACAATAGCGATGAAGATGAAAATCCTTGTGCCTCCTTGGTAAGTGGCTGTGTACTTCATGACATTTATCTGCTGATAATACTACTCGTAAGGCCGAGGAAGAAGAGGAACCAGAAGTCATAGCAAACAACACAACAACAGTTTTCCACAAGGTCCGTCACCGACATCAGCGCCCACGTCTACTCCTGGATCCAAGCTCTCGTCCCGCTGCCCACCCTCCAACCCCACTCTCACGCACAAGTTCTCCCGCGCTTACATAAATCAAGATAGCCTCGTGACCAGGCCAAGCTACTTTCTTTATATGGCTTGCGGAGCAAGCACAGCGTAGCTGGCCTGGTTTCCAAGGTTTTCGATTACAAGAAACTTGCAGGGAGTTTGAAATTAATCCAAATGTAGTAGTGATTTCATAGGTTTCCCCTGTGTTCCAAAAATAGAGTCTGATGTCGTCATGTAAATGTAATTTAAAAATTAACTTCAATCCAAGTTGTCGCGGCAGACAGCTACAGCAACTAGTAGTTGGCTATGCTCAACTACTGCTTCTAAAGGCTTTTGCTACATAATGTTGTATTGTTAAGCTATAAGCATTAATTTCATTGAGTAGTCCATCATGTTTATTCCAAGTGACTTGTGTATACGAAGCCTATATGCACTCTTGCGGCCGGGTGGCGTGCGTCAGGTACACATGCTTCATTCGGCAGTGGCAAGCCCCATTATTTTTATTTGCGTCTTAGTCATTACAACAACTGGGTCTGCTACTATATCTGTATTATAATTCAAACTCCCTGCAAGTTTCTTTAAATCAAAACCTTGGAAACCAGACCGGCTACGCCTTCAGAGCAAAGCGACCCATATAAGTAGCCTGGTCTGGTTACGAGACTAAAATCAAGACAGAACCGGCACCAACGCCGCCCGTGCTGAGTGTCAGCGTTAGTGGACAGTGTCGTTGCGAAGCACGCAGTGTCCCCCTCTGCGCCTGCTTGTGGGTAGGCGGCGAGTTCTTAGTTTACTTACTATTGGACTTATTTTGTGCTTATAATATAATTATTTACTTATATTACCTGAGTGACTGAATGACTAAACTGCCTGAATGACTGACCTGACTGACCTAGCTGACTGACTGAAGCACTGTTTTAAGTCATCAGCACTATTTCAGTACGCTGATTGCGAATAAGTTCTTAGAACATTTAAGTGACGCTTAAGTCACTTTCAGCAGAAAGTAGTTTTCCTGAGGCTATGGAAAGACTCGGAAAGGATGCCAGTGGCAGCAAGTGAAAAAAGATTACAACAAAAACTATAAAAGGTTTACTACTTGTATCATGTTTCAAGTTGTAGAGCTCAAAAGCCCCGAGGTGGTCTCGGGTTTTGCCTGCGCATTGCAGGCCCCTCGGGGCGTTATACAGCAAATATACCTCCGTCAATCAACGCGTACCTTATCGTACCGACTCGTCCGAAGGGGGCTCAGAGTCTGTTTCGTAAGTTGGTTCCAATCTAATTTAATATACGCGCGCCATCGCTTGAGAGTCTTTACAGTTGGCCGGACTCGGAAGCTGATTATGCCGTAACTTGAAAAGGCGGGGACTGTTGAGCGCCTCGTCTAAGAGAAAGCAATTCATCCGCCGTCGGCGATCGGGTGAAGAGAAGCATGATCTCGGAGGGATTGCTCTGTGCGACAGTTTCACTAAAAAAAGATACATGATTCAATAGGGAACACACATTTTCAAGTTAGAGCAATGATCGTGAGACAGAATTTCAGAAAGTGATGGCGAACTTTGTCCTGTTCGCCCATGAAATAACTTTACCTCTCGCGAGCAGTTCGCCGGCTGTACAAATTATTCTCGCACACACATGAGATAAAAGTAGAAACGTATTCCATAGCAAGCAAGAATACAATTTTAACTAAATACTTCACTTCGAAAGCAAAATCTACCATTGTTAAAAATGTTTCTCCTATACGGGCCACAGCGACCTTCAATCTGTCGAAGTGATCTAGGTAGAAGATGTCTGCTCTCCCTCGCAAATGTTCAGGGCGCTCTCGGAAACACCACATACAGTAGCATGCGGCCTGGAAAAGCGTCCCAAATATCAACACACGAGGTGATCAACTTTTAAAGAAAAGCAAAAATCGTCGACTCGGCGGAATAAATAAGGCAGTCAGACCCTGACGCACGGACCATCAACACAATTTGAATTCGTTGCACGTGATCTTCTCGCGCCTATATTTTTGTGTTGGCGTTTGACGAACGACTTTTTTTTACCTTACAGTCATCTTCGAGCTCCGTGTGCCACATCGCGTATTCCTCTCATGAGGCGAGAAGAGCATGCCGTAGAATTCGGGCTCGGGTGGATTAATCTTCGGAGAGCAGTCGCTGGGCATGTCGTCTACTTTATCTTTTCTTACTGGTAGAGCGACGAATCAGCTTCTGTCACATTTTTTTTTCAAGTTTTTTTCTGGTAGTTGTGTTTTGGATGCTGTGCTTCTTTAAGTTCATTGAAATATAGTCTGATAATCTTCTTGGAAATCGCTGAGCTGTAAGAATGCACCGCACTTCGTCTCTTCCGAAATACGAAAGAAACCGCTGCAGGAGTTATTTGATTTGCTGTCAGTGAAGAAGGCCGCGTGGGATTGTTTCTAACTGTAAGATGCTCGAGCAGAGACCGTCGACTTTCCCTCCCACCTACGAGCAGACGGTGTACAACGACCAATATGTTTCTCTTCGTTATTGCAGGAGGTTTAGACATCAAGAAGCCTGACGGAAGGAGACCGGTGAGTCTGCGTTTGCGTAAAGCATTCAAGTTAGAGCTGATCGACTCAAGCATGTATATTCACACCAACACGTTCTCGACTTGCTCACCCCATCTGCTCTCGTATTTGCCGGTTCTTTCTCCAACATTTTATCGACCTTGCGTGTAATCCTGGTCGCAAAGACGTTGCGAGTCGGTTTTCGAGCAATTACATCGACAAGCAGTTGATCAACCCAGTCATGACACCATTATCTATGTACCTCACCATGTCCCTTGGCTTGGCGCGATATGGTAAGGATAGATGGACCTGTTTGAAATTTCAGATTGGATCTACTGTTTACATTGATGGCGACCATGGCAATCTAACAACATTCCTCAGACGTCAAACCTCCTCTCAGCCCAATGGCAGGTGCTCTTATGACTTCCGGACCTCATACCCGCCGCTTCTCTTGTGCACACGTATCCACGGAGAGAAGAGACGGTATACATATACAATGAAAAGCGATAGAATCGCAAGTGAGTGCATCGGCTGACATGATAATCTCCACTAATGCCAGTGCCTTAAAGATCTTCCGTGCCTCATTATCCCGGATCCTGGATACTCATCTGGTTCCATCTATTGCCACTCATCTGTGATTAGGAATACCCTGCACACTACGTACCCTCGCAATTGCTCAAGATCTCCGGACTCTTCGGTATAACCATGCCAAACCAAACCAGGGCCACGAGCTGTTGGTTCGGTTTTGATTCTGGCATGCCTATTAAACAGCCAAAGTGCCGCAGCCTACTTTGAGACACGATTGTGATGCTTCGGTCGATAGGTGTATCGGAGAACTCGGTGTGTGAGCCCTTACGTACTACCTGGTCTTTCCGAATCTAAGGTGAACTAACTACCACTCATCAGGCATGTACGATCCTTTTCCTATGTGGGCAAACGTTGGTGAGTAAATGTTAGCTTTAATTCTGCGGCATGGTATATTCACATCTTATCGCAGCTTTTTCTCTTGACTACATGTCAATGTCAAGTGTATTGTACTACTTTTTGTGTACCTTCTAAGATCTCGTACTCGAACTAGAGAAATGCCTGACTAAAGGAAAACTGATACTAGGAACGCGTACACTCTTTCGTGCCTTCCGGTACGTCCATAATTAACTTGATCAGTCATTGACCACATAGTCAAGCAGGTACCGATACAGAGCTCCTCAGGGAATAGGAGAAGCTGAACTATCTCCGGAATTCAGGCGACTCTACCCAGCATATTCAAGTTATGCTCGAGGCCAGAAGGATCTTTTAAATCCTTGAGCGAAGGAGGCTTTGAAAACAGTGCTTATCTCCTTTCGATCTGAAAGGCAAGATCAGGGCGTTTCTACGGCCTGAATATCTACTTATTTCGGCTCTTCATCCCGACTACTTATGCTTAGCTGTGTTGGACCAGCGGTTAATTGAATTCGCAAGTGAGCACAGCCTGTTATCCCGCCCGGGACGGGTGTTGCGGCTTCTCACGGCCTGCCTCAGCAGTTCTGCCAGTGGATGAATTGAATTACATTGTGCTTGGTCTTATTTGGGCATGCGCCGGCAGTTGTATTTAGCGGTGTACCCGCTTGCGTCTTTTCTTCGTTTTTCTGTGCGCTGCAGAGAGACAGGCATTCTCTCCTCTATCCTTAAGCATCCCAAACCCATCTCTGCGGACATTTTGCCTCTGACGTGAGCGTTGGCATCGCATCCCATTTGATTTGGGTTGACAGCGCTTCCCTTCTTCCCGCGAAAACTTCACTAAAATTTCATATCTCCGTTGCACAGCTTCTGTCAACAGCACGTTGCATAAACTCTAAAGCAAAAGACTTTAAAGCACTTTGTTCGTTTCCCTTGTATTCACACGTGCCAGTGGTGTGCGCCTTTACTTCCGCAATCACTGACGTTTAATTTTGGTAGCTGGTAAGCAACCTTCTTTTGGTTTTTGAAGGCTATAGCGTCGCAAGGGGTGCTGTGCCTCTGTTGTGATCTATCCTTCTTACACCAACCCAGGCGCTTACACTTTCTCCTCCATCTTTTAGCATGGCGTCGTGTACAAAAAGTACGAACCACTAACTCACTACTTCATGCACCGTCTCACCTATCTCGGAAAGCTGCGAAATAAAGCAACAAACGTTCTCGAGGATGAGCGAATATGACCTAGCTACGATTAAAGGAGTTGGAGAGGATGTACTTTTTGTTCGAGTAAGCGTCGTTAGCTCTGACAACCCTTTCCGCATTAACAATCACATCATCCCACAGTATACAGCAGGTAAACATCTTCTTCGTCTATAAGGAGCACTCAATTAATTCGCTCGCAGTTGCTGCTGCCTGCGTTTTTGTAAGAATGTTGTGACGAATTCGAGAAGCTGTGTCCTTACACCGAGCTTAGATTTGGGACTACCTCATTACTCTATCGGAAGAGGTAAGCCAGTTCTGCTCCCACATTATCTGTATCCTAACTAACTTCTACCCATTATCGTAGTATCGCCTGATGTGGTCCCAGTTTACGAAGGCGGATGCCACAATGCTACACTTGGTGTTTGCTTTCAATCGGTACATGCCGTTCTTCGCAGCCATCCTTGACCTCTACAGTACGCATCCACACAATTCATGGTGTCGCATTTTGGGCTAAAGATAGGACAAGTGGTCATCGGAAGCCGCCACCCGAAGGTTTGTCCTTCATGTCTTAGTAAGCCGTAATCGTCACGTTCTTACGTCCGACCGGACAGTCATGCAAACCGGTCATGGTTGTTGAAGGAGGTAAGCGCACCTAGCCCATCTACGTCCCACGAAAGCTTCAACGATTTATCCCTGTTGTGTAACAGTTTCGATATGTCTTACGATCATCTGCGGAGAATGTGAGTTTTGATAACGAACTGCGGTATGTTGTTTAACATCATTGTAGACTTGTTAACGTGTCGGGTGATCGCTATTTGGGGAAGAGAGCGCGTCGTGAAGCTCTTTTCATTGAGTCTTTTTGCTGTATGTTTTCTCTAGTTTCATCAAGGGAAACTTGATTCTTCTATTGCGTCCAGCTTTGTGCTCTTGGTGCGGTTGCCGCTACGGTGTATTCCGCAAATCAAATAACATCCGGTGAGTGCCCTGCACGCGAGTCCCTCGAATTTTCATCTTACTCACGGCAAACCTTTTAGTATTTTCCCCCGAACTCTTTCCTTCTGGGTGCGTATTGAAGGCCAAGGGTAAAAGTACTTGGATTCCGTTCGGTATCCTCCTTGTCTACGAAAGCAGTAAGTTCGTACAACGTTCATCCTGATTCATAGCTGACAGAAAGTATCCAGTCATGCTCATGCTCATTCTTGCGGGAGCGGCTCGGATGGACAGAACAGTACTGGGTACGTTTACTGCATCCTTATGCAGCTACGGATTCTGAAAAGGATGGTGTAGATGGCGGCTTCATCGAACGAACGCTACGCAGATCAACTCCTTCGAAACTACTTCACTTTATGGTTCGCGACGGTAAGCTCCGTGTTGTACATGAAGTAATAAGGATGTTAACCCACACCATTTACCAGGCATGATCTATTACATCTGTGTAGTTGGTACGTCCATCACTTTGAGTGTTTCTTATCGAAAGCTCAAGCACTGCTTGTCTTCAGTGATGTCTGCTGTCAACGTTTATGCTATAGTTCATTTCTCGGTACATCTATCCTGGTTTTGCTTAGGCGTCGTCATTATTCTAACGTGATGCTTTCCTCCAGGGGCACAGGAGCGCGTCTCTGCTAATGTGAGTCTCCTGTGATTTTCGGGTCTCATCTGGAAAGACTCGACACTCATTATGTCTCTACTCAGATTGCAGGCTGCTCTGCATAGTGTCTTATGCTCACGAGTTCAACTTCGACTTCGTGCCGCTTACGAGGTTTTAAACAGGGAAGGGACGCGAACGAATCCTACTGTCACCCAGGACATTGCATTTGCTATGGACGTACTGAGTTCCACGCACGATCACGTTGTAGAAACATCGTTGTAGGGACAATTCAACCATGGAACTTTCATGTATTTTTATTCATTGCTTCGTCGAAGAGCGTTAGCAAGTATCTTCTCCTTCACACTACACCAGTATAATGTACGACATCACGAACACTAGATTCAGATATTATCAATGATTTGTTTTTCGAATACGCGTGTGCCTATCGATAGATGATCTTAAAAAAAGGGGAAACGCTGCTGTTTCAAGTTTAGCGAACTGATGACATTTATTTGCAAGAGTATACAAATAAGATAAGGCCTGAGCCACTCTAACCAGGGAATGTTATGAACTTCCTTCAACCACGAGCCTTTAAAGATGTGGCAGCCGACACTACAACGGGGTAGTCAGTGCTGTTCGGGTATACAGCGTAGCCATCGTCCCATGAAGCGCCGTACGAAAGGTAAGAACCAGCCTGCCAGATAAGATCGCCAGTAAGGCCGGATGAAATGATTTCGTTGTACCAGCCGGTATAAATGTCGACTTGGTTAGTCGTTACACCGAATTCCTCTGTTACCATAAAAGCGTAAGTGAGAAATTGAAAAAATCGAGTGGGTAAGAGTCTCATACCCAGAAGAACTGGCTTGTTGGCAGTCTTTTGCGCTGCGGCGTGGTCGGCGATCCACTGGACACCCCAAAGGGACTCGTTTGCGGACTGGCCCCAGCTCTGCACACACAATAGTCAGAGGAGAGTCAAAGAAAATCAAGAGAACGCTCTGACCTCAGGATAGGAGTGGAAGGTGCCAAAATCAAGTGTTGAAATTTGAAGATTCAACTCGAAATCAATACCGACGCCAGGTGCGTAAGGGTATGTCGGAGGGGAGGCCCACTGGAACCAGCCTTCGTCTCCCAGACCAACAAGGTGGTTGGAGTCGATCGACTTGATATACGCGCTGATCTCCGTAGCCCAGTTGTATATTGTCGTGCCTGCACTATCGCAATTCGTTGGTGTTCCACCTGAAGAACCCGTGCAGCGAGGCTCGTTCGCGAGCTCCCATGCCAATATAGTGCTCTCGTTCGCGTAGCGGCCGACGAACTCGCTGATGTAGTTCTTGTAAGCGGCGATGATAGTAGGGTTGGTGTAGAAAGTGTCGTGCGTGCCTCCCGAGTTGAGCTGGGAAACGTAGACGTCCATTCCACCGTAGTCGGACCAGTTGTTGGTTAATGCGACAATGAGCTTGAGTCCGTGCTTCTTTGCTGTTGCAACAACAGAGTCAAAGCGAGAGATACCATAATCGCCCGTGTTGAACGTGGCTACGCCATTGCTCCAGAGTTGATAGTACGCGCCATAGCTCTGAACGGCAGTGACATCATTGAATCCCCTAGTACAAAGGAGTTATGAATGATATGCTGCTGATAACTGGTATAGGACTAACCATGTTCGCACCGTCGTCAGACCGGCGTTAGCGATATCGCTCAAGGCAGTATCGATATCTGCATCACCTTGTTGCGCTAGCCAGTACGCATTCGTCCCAGCAACGGTGTACGTCTGGCCGTTAAGCAGGAACTTTTGACCAGATACCGTTACAAAGCCAGTCGCAGCCGCGTTTGTGGTCGTCGACGTCGTAGTGGTAGACGTGCTTGTCGTAGTAGTGCTTGTTGTAGTCGTTGTAGTCGCCTTGGATGTGGTTGAACTCGCAGAGGTAGAGGTGGTGGAAGTCGTAGTTGATGTGCTAGGAATACATTCTGCCAAAGCAAATTAGAAAGAAGTTCGCTGCAAAGGAAAATGGTTACGCACGGTAATAATAATCACTCCAATGTTGGCAAATTGTTCCAGCCACGCAGGTCGTCGAACCTGTATAGCCGATACCCTTCACAAATCCACGATGTCAATTTTATTTTCGATTCGATGCTTGGATTGTACATACACCACATTGACTGTAAACTGGTTGCTGGGCAGTAGCGTAAGGGATGGCGCAGATGGCCGCGATAAGAGCAGCTCGCCTCATTTTTGGTGTTATAGGAGGGCAGCAGACCATATTTCCGACTGCCTACGATGCTTTATATTGTTCGACTGGTGAACGGCGCGCTCTCTCCTTTCGATGCATGGCACTGTCGTGCACATACTGTCAACAGTGATTGGCCGAGGATGGAAATAATCCGGTTCTAAATCGGATTTGGGAAAGCACGAGATAATTAAGGTCGTTGCTGGCGTAGGCTGCGAAGCTCTAGGTACCACCCTCAATGATCGTATTTGAGGAAAGAGATTGAAGGGTCGTAGTACCAGTGCCTGACACGTATAATTATTCTCGGAGTATTTTGAAGAAATGTTATGAAGTCGTTATATCGCGTGGTTATGGTAGAAGTCACGATGAGTCCTGGAAACTATCGGAGTTGGTCATCTGGTCGTTCTTTGTTGAGCCTCAGCGGACCGAATGGGATTGGTAACCAACTGTGCCTAACTAGCGAAGGGACGATTTTTCAGCGTCGATTTACATGTTATCGAATGATGACCAGCAGTAAGTACCTGAGTTGTTTGCAGCTCTGTGATGGAGGCTTATACTCCTTGAGAAAGGAATTGTTGTTCGATATGAGGTAGGTGTACAAGTAACGAAGACCACAATTTAAGTCGGAATTTGCTTCAATTTGAACTCGTCGTGAAACGCCCACATGACCCTGAATGATCTAGTAGTATGTGATTTGTCAATCAATTCCGAACGACCAAATAAGTGCAGAAGGGGCGACAAAGGCGAAAACCATTGTATCATACAGAAAACATTACAATTCTACAGCGTGTACCTGAATTCGGGTGAACGGTCGCCCAGCTCATGTAGTTCCTCTACCGTGTAGGTCGACAATCCGCCTGCGCGCTCCGCCTCTTGGTCCCGTTTCCTGTTCATGTTTTTGTACGCTATCACGGCTATGGGAACGGTGATGAAGCCAATCCCGACAAACATGAGTTCTAGCCCATCTTTATAAGGTGAAACAGTATGATCAGTTGAATGAACGTAGTGAAGAGCTTTGCGTACTCACGGCCTACGACATAGCGCGGTGCGTCCTGTGTGCGGTAGATATTTGACGCAATTGCTCCAGAGAAGTTTCCGATGCCGATATGGAGCGCCATGCCTACACCACGTTTATATTGCCCCGAAAGATTATTACCGAGCCTAAGGTCCAGGTGCCGACATTAGCTGGACGCACTATGTGCTTTCGATGATTAACAAACAAATCTCACCAGGCAACAACTCCTGGAAATGCAGCGTATGATCCTGCAACACAGAAGAACGTCCCGAAGTATTTTGCGCCGCGTGGCGCCTCATGAATGTTTATTGTGAACCCGATGAGATTCATAACCAGACCGAGAAGGATGAATGGGAAACGCAATTGGAGCTTGTCTGAATAGTGAGCGAAGGCGAGGAGTACCAGCGCTATGGGACAGAATGTTAGCTGTTTGACGGAGTTGGTTTGGAAACACCGAGTCTCACTGGCAAAGACGTAGGGCGGCACGGTCAAGAGCTGCGTAATCGGAGTCGAGAAACCAAATCTAGTGCAATGAAAGTCAGTCAAAGAAACATTGTAACTGTACGTAACACCGATGTACCCGGAAATGATGGATCTGGAGGTCAACTGTTTATAAATCCGATTAGGAGCACAGAAAGTTTTACTTACGGAAGGAAGAGAGATATGCCATATACTGCAATAATAAAAAGGTCAAACATCGACGAAGGTCAAATCGTTTTGCAAGACTTACAGGGGCCGACGATAGACATGTAGATCAAAATATGCAACCAGACCTGCCAATCCTTGAAAGCTGCCCAGACGTAACGCAATTCGAACTTCTCGGCTTCGCCCACGGTGGAGTTGTCATACTCTTCGGAAGTAATAAGTATGCGTACCCCGTAAGTCAGACTGTAGAGAGAATGGGACCGTACTCTTCTTCCATACGACGAATGCACGCTCTTCGGGTGTCATGAAGGACGCTGTGGCTGGAAAGTCTACGAGCACTATAGAGAAGGAGATTAGCTGAGATCTACTTAGTTCGAAAACACCATACCAAAGAACGATAAGATGCCCACAGCAACTGTCGCAATGCCTTCCAAGATCTGCGACAAGTTCTTTCAGTATTGAACACCATAAAACAATGGTTGCACATACAAATATCCACGACCAAGCTTCGAGCCCCCTAGTACCTCCCATAAACTCAATGGCGAACGCAAGGAGTCCAGAAAAGGCTCCAGCAACAGTCGCACCTCCGTAAAAGAGTCCAACTCGATATTGCAGTCCATGACGCGGGTACCACAGGGATAAGCTAGTTGACGGACGCAGTTTAAGGAGACGATAATGGGTGAAGAGCTGAAACTCATACTAGTATACAACGCCAGGGAAGAGTCCAGCCTCTGCGACACCCAGGCAAATCCGCACGCCAACAAGCTGCGGATAGCTGATAAAAGAGTCAGTGAGATGATTTAGTCAGCGCTCGGAAGGCTTTTGATTGACTTACGTCTTGACGAGTCCCATGAGAGTCCTGCTCATGTGGAGGGCGCAAAGGTTTAGATAAGAGGAGAAGTATGAATATGAAGTACGCACATGACAGTTCCCCATACAATCTTCGGGAGAAAGCTGCCATATCAGCAGAACTCATTAAATAAGTCAAGGACGTTATGGACTTGCAGTTATTCCGGGAAGCCACCTGAAGTATTTCCCATCATTCTGGTAAGAAATGGACCGACAAATCGGTGAGTACTTACTTTGAGGGCCGAAACTTCTTGAGGACAAGACTAATGGAAGTTAGTTAAGTACACTGGACGCTGCGTGAAGCCCGCTTACTTTGCAGGACATTCGGCCAAGCAGTATGGCTGGGAAAGAGAAATTTGTTCAACATCGCTCAGGCACCGGAACTTCTAGTGCTCACGATGAAGTACATGGTCTATGACTGAGTTAGACTTTCATATATCGATATATGAGGATTATTTGCCCACCAACGCAATATTGTATTGATTTCCAACCAATTGAAGCTGAGAAACCAATCCTGCGAGCTTTGCATTACCTGGGGTTTACGATAGTTAGCACCTGGTAACCACATACTTCAACAACGTAGCCTACCAATGTTGCCTTAAGACGCAGTACAAGGGTTTAGGGCGTAATCGTATCAAAATGGCGCGTCGAATATGGATAAAGATCAGCGACATGCCAATGGAAATATGAAATGAGAGAGTTCACCTCGATCCAGGAACGAGCAAAGATACATTAAAGTGAGTATAGGCATTAGCCTATAGTCTATTTTCCTCCATAGCCTTTTTTCCTCCTCCGCCGTCAACTGGGGAGGAGGCGGAAGGCTTGAGTCTCCGCCGAAGTCGAAGAACTGTTGCTTAGGTAGCACCTTCTCCGAAACCGAAACGGAAGCTTTCTCGGTACTTGAAGAGTCGCGTTTTGGTACGTCCTTGCCCATCGTAGCTATGGCTGGGTATGCGGGATAGTTTGGCAGTTCGATGACCTCCGCACGGCCCACCATCGAAGACGTGTGGTATTAAAGGATGCGCATAGCGCCGATAGACTTTCGCTGTCGTTATCACCATTGCTTGATGTCGTGCTTGAAAGAGACTATCCATTGACTGACAGTGCCGCACCTCAGCTTCTCCAGTGGCGGTCTTTTGGATCCCAAAGAATCCAGACTTGGGCTGAAGAAGAACATGAGGCCAAAGCCAGAAATACATGAGTGCAAAGATGTAATCGGTACGCACATGTGATACAGGACCGTGTCAACTATCAATCTCCAAAAGACTTGATAGGTTAGAATAAATAAAGCGAGCTGGATGAGGAATAGAAGTTCAGTTTTGCGGAACTCCATTCCGACGGTTGCGCTTGGGAACTGGGCAACATCTCCTATCACTTGCATTTTGAGCTTAGTTGGTCGAAGATCGTGTTGGGCTTCCATTAATTTAGTCGGCGGAGGACTAAAGATGAAGAATTGAGTTTAAAATTGAGAAAAAGGAAAAGATAGCGAGACGCACTTGAATAGTTCAATGCATGCCTTCACCTTTTCTTTCAATGCTCCTCTCGCACTCACAAAACCTCGTCCTCCGCCTCTACCACATTTACCAGTGTTCGATCGCCTATGGCGTATCTGATGTAGACGCAGAGCGAATAACGTCTCGACAGTCTCGTCACCGTATAACAGAGACAGGTCACCCTGGGGAAGCTTATTCGTTTGGAAAAGCTTCGAACAGCATGCGAACAGATTCTTCGCAGCTATAGATCACGCGTAGCATAGGTAATTGAGGTGGGCAGTATACAGTGGTTGTTCAAGGAAGTCGCGCGGGGACGTGTTGGGCGCGCCCTCAGGCTCCGACTCGGAGTCCTCAGGCTGGCACGTGGCACTCAGACTCGAACTCACTGACACTGGCACTGGCATGAGCTCAGGCTGTTGAGTCATCAGGAAAAAGTTTTTAAAATGATAATATGATTACATACGATAACATACAATATAACAGGTAAAATCGTCCCTAATGTATCTCGGGTTCCAGTATCAAATATATTGACCTTATCAGGCACGTAAAATTCAATACAAAGTGTGCCATGATTACAGCTACTATCTTAGGCAATCAGCATTATGGCTCTTTTATTCCGTAAAATGCAATACATGGCTTAGCAGCCTGTTAGGGTTTGTACCGGATTTCAGTGTTTGTATTGCGCATATAGTGACTAAAATTTAGTATATATGCTGTCATTATGGTGACCTATGTAATTAATTCTGCCGCAGTTAATGGGATTATGTAGTTTACATACTCTAGCTTTCATTGTAATGTCTAGCAGCATGGTAGTGATGACACCGTAATGTGTCGATGATAATGCATGATAGCAATGCTGGGAGCTATCTTTAGATACAAGGCACCACGTCATGACAGCGATGCCAATGAATGATGGGCCCTGATCATGAATTCTAGGCCATATATAGTTTATATTTAGTTACAAATGACATCAGACTGCCGGCTCCGATGACAAATTAGTACTCCTTATAATCAAATTTACGTTACATCAGGTCTATCGTTGGGTATCTACGCTGGCTCACCGACAGCTCTTTTATTTAATTCTGGCCGTTGTCAATGGCTGATGATGGTTAATAATGAATGATATTAAAATTTAAATACTGTTGTACATCATACACTATACTAATGTCATCCAGATGCACGTCGGAGATCGAGCATGCCCCTGGGTAACACTTGCGGAACCATCGAGGAATGAACGCACTCTCATACAGTGCGTTGGCTTCAAGACCCTTGCAATCCCTACCACGGAAGGGCAACTAGTAACGCAAGGCGGCATCAGCGTAAGTGAAGGTATAGCGCATAAGAGCTCACCTGCCAAAGACAAGGCTGTTTGCGCAGCATCTCTAATGCTCCTTGCCGGAAGCATAGGCGACGGGATGGGCTTGTTCAATGGAATTGTTGCGAACTGGTGGGGCTGACGGCTGAGACGACCGAGGATCTCTTTGACTCTGAGGCCAACTGCGAGACGATCCTCTCGCAAATCGGGAGAGAACGCTGGCATGGCAATGGGCGAAAAGCAGGCTGGAAATTCTTTCCCTGGTCGCCAGCGAAGGGGGGCGAGGAACTCGTACTCAGCGGGTCAGGGCGCCAGCGCATGGAGCCTTCGGGTCGTCGACAAGGACGCACATGCTGAGGTACGCGCCTTCCTGGACCTTATGTGGTGCAGTCTTCCACCAGCGGGGACAGGCTGTGTCTTATTTGCAAGCTGATCCCAGTTTCTGCGGCGGAGGTTAGCTAGAGAATGGCGCAGATGCGGTTGATTGACTTACACTCCTCGGAAGTACCGGCTCTGCAAGGTATCCTGCATCAGGATGCGATGGTCTGGGTTCTTGGCTAGCAAACACCGCATCAGATGACATGCCTCTGGGTAGCGCTTGCGGAACCATCGAGGAATGAACGCGTTTTCGAACAGTGCGTTGGCTTCAAGATCCTTGCAATCCCTCCCACGGAAGTGCAGCTAATAAAGGCGGTGTCAGTGAGAGTGATGGGTTGGAACAGAGGAAGCTCACCCTGCCGAAGACAAGCTCATAGAACATGACGCCAACGGAGAAACTGTCGCCCTTGTACGAGTAATGGTCACCACGGAGCATCTGTGGTGCCATGTAGCCCGTCGCGCCTCACTCGCCCTTAGTCCTGTGCCAGTAGTCATTGTAAGTTAGTACCTCGTCAATGCATACCGCGCAACCTTTGAAAATGTGTGCTAAAGTCACAGTGATGAGCCGACCTTGCTCATCCATGAAGACGTTGTCCGGATTGAGGTCACAATGGACAATGGCTTGATCGTGCAAGGTGCCCACGGCATAGCACTACGAAAAAATATGAGACACAACTTGGGGGAAAGGAAGCGAAGACGTACAAGTTGCGCCATGATGAACTTGATTTCATGCATGCGGAACAGCTTCTTCGCGTTGGTCATCGCTCCTCGCAAGATACCACCGGCTGCCAGACCTTGGATGATAATGAAGTTGTGCGGGTCCATGAAGGATTATGGTGTAAAATAGGTCAAGTTAAGCAAAGTCAAGTCAGAAAGGATCTTCTTCTCCGCAAACAACATCTCCCGAATGTCTCGGTCGACACCTGCTTGACCGCGACCTTCTTGTCGTATTCGCGATGAGAGATGTCCACGGCCTGGTAGATACGGCCGAACCCGCCTTTTCCAAGGACAGCTTCAAGCTTGTAGTCGTCAGGTCTTTTACAAAGATCCTCGCGGGCGAGCTTCGCGGTGTCAACGACCATCGCTGTGCGTTGAGGGGTTGGTCGATGATGAAGAGACGCGGCACCCGCGTGACACTGCCACCGTGCCACAGGTGTGACGCACACTGGCAGTGCAAGCATACAGTCACACTCGGGTGGCACACCAGAAAATCATCAGAAAAAGACACAAATCATGATAAGAGTATGAAAACATACCAATTACAACAAAAATACGGAATTTGAAGGCCATCCTGTGGATGGATGGGGAGAGACAAAACTGGATGAAGAGGAAGTGGAAGGAGAGAGAGAGAGGGAGGAGGAAGGGAACTCGATGAACGCGACGCGTCACAGTCTCATTGGTACTAATTCAAACTCCGCAGCATCATCGTTCCTCAAGCCTCAAATCGCTAAGTCCGTGAAAACATCAGAGCTCGTCGGTTCACACTTCAAACAATTTCTAGCTACGGGTCTTCAATAATAATGTCTACGAGAAAGTGACTGCATTTGAGGCCCATCCTGACTACATTCGATGCCTTTTTTCCTCCCAACATTTAGCATTATGCTGACGGACTGCGATGATATGACGGTCAAGGACTGGGATAAACAGTGGAAGTGTTCAGGTGCGTACATCTACTGCTTCAAACTTAGACTTCATCTAATTATCTCTGAAGGCAGAAGGACACACACACTCCATCATGAACCTTGTATTCAACCGCAAGGCAAGGACACCAACACCTTTGCCTCCTCTTGTCTTGATCGCACCGTGAAGATGTGGTCGCTCGGTTCCTCGACGCCGAATTTCACCTACGTCGACTTCCACCCCGGTGCAGACAAGCCATACATTGTCACGAGCGGTGACGACCGAACAATAAAAGTCTGGGACTACCTCAGCAACACCTGTTTACAGACATTGGAGGGACACACCAACAATGTCTCGTTTGCCGCATTCCACCCTGATCTGCCCTTGATCGTCGTTTGGAGGATGGTACGATCAAGATCTGGTACCCGGACACGTACCGCCTCGAAAATACCTCGAGCTACGCTCTTGTACGCGCATGGTGCATTACCGTCCGACCGCAGGGGAACGAGGTTGGCGTAGGGTATGACGAAGGTGTGGTCGTGGTCAAACTTGGCCGTGACGAGCCTTCCACAAGCAAGTTTCCTCTCTTCATCCTAGACTTCTACACGCTAACATGGAATGATAGCCCAATATACCTGCTGGGCAACATCCCCGCTCACAACCGTGTTTATCTTGCCGATAAAGACATTAAATTGTTCGGTTACTCCCTGTCTTTGAACCTCACCGAGTATCAGAGTGCAACCCTGCGTGGGGATATGGAGGCTGCGGAGGAGCTCCCGCCGACTGTACCGAAAGAGCAGCGGAGCAAAGTCGCGCGCTTCCTAGAAGCCCGAGGTACGTCTTTGATAACCATCGAATTCAGCAGAAAAACTGACTCAATCGTTCTCCTTTTCACAGATCTTAAGGAGCTCGCGTTACAGGTTACAACAGACCCTGATCACAAGTTCGACCTCGCACTTCAACTCGACGATCTACACACGGCCCTGGAGATCGCACGTACCACACCCAAGCACGAGGCGGAGTCGAAGTGGAAGGCTGTCGGTGACCGCGCGCTGGCCGTCTGGCGCTTCGACCTCGCACGGGAATGCTTTGAGAATGCAGGGGATCTGAGCGCTCTCATGCTCCTTCTGTTAGCGATAGGCGACCGGGATGGTCTCAAGAAACTCGCTGAGCAAGCCGGTGAGTATTCATACCGTTTTAAATAGCTCTTTAGGTTTCTGAGGATTTATTGTAGAGGAGAAGGGCCAAAACAACCTTGCGTTCGCGAGTCGGCTGCAGCTCGGCGACGCGACTGCATGCGTCGACCTGCTGGTGAAGACCGACAGAGCGCCGGAAGCTGCGCTCTTCGCTCGTACATTTGCGCCTAGGTATGTGATACATCTATTCAAAGGATGAAGAGGCTGTTTATTCCTTCCCTCAATACTCCTCGTAGCCTCGTCCCAAAGACCGTGAGTGCATGGCGGACAAATCTCGATTTAAAAGGCCGCAAAAAGATCGCGACAGCAATCGCATCACCCAAGGAAAACCCTGAGCTTTTCTCTGAAGGGTGGGCGGACGCACTAGAAAGAGAGAAGGTGATGGAAGCGCAGCAGGCTAGCATACAAGTGATCGGACATTCTGGTACGTGTCCCATTTTACCTGCTGCACACTGCAAATACTCATATTACAACGTCTTTTGGAGGCTCGAGGTTACCCGGAAAACGCATGATCCTCACGTATTTTAGCAGAGGTGATGATCCTACGCATGTCCCACCCATCCCCGAATGTGCGCGAATACAACGTGGCCCTCGGCTTACTCCTCTTGTCTCATGCCCCCGGACAACCGATTACCGTTACGCTGGAGACGTACAATGAGACGCTCACTCGTCAGATTACGCCCAATGTTCGCACCTACAAGACTATGATTCTGGCATTGTGCGAGTGTGACAAGGAGGTCCAACGAGTCATCGGTCAGCTCGAATGGCGGCAAAGGCGGCGTGAATTCAATGCCAAGAGAGACACGTTGGATTTCCCAGAATCGGAGCAGGTTCAATTGCTTCGTAAGGAAGATAACTTTGGCTCAGCATTGTTGATATTTGAAGCTGCCCAGAGCATCTATTGTGACGGTAAAAAGAGGAACTTACCACTTGGAAAGGGAATCTATCATGTTCTCCGTTCTTGCGCGTTCATGGCAATGTCGACGCTGCAGTTCGTATCTGGACCCATATCGAAGACATCCCACATTTCCAACCCGATGCGATGTGCTATTTCCTGAGTACCTACGTGTCGACTGGCGCATAGAATCAGCACAAGTCGTGTTCACGGAGTTTCGTTTGACCTGAGCCGAAGGTCGCGTCTTCTGGGACATTGCAGAAGGCGTCGTTCGACGCACATTCTTAGCGATGACGTACGCCCCGGACAGGCGCGTGCCGCGCAAATGCTCGTGTGGATAAAGATGGTCGAGGCATATTTCCTGGCGAAACAACCGGTGAAGGTTATCGCACTTCTCGAGGAAATGATGGACACGAAAGCAAGCGTTCTGTTCGGCCTGGCCGATATACCCCCTCCTTGCACAGCGGTCTATACTGCCTCATAACCGGGTTTATACGGAACGATTTGGCCCTCGCGTGGTTCGATCGGATGCTGAAGCAGGACACAGTCGCCGCGCACGCTTTGGAACCTTCGCTGCGCACACCGCGCCCCAATCAAGCAGCCTGGAACACAATTCTCGAAGCACTGGCCAAGGAGAAGATGCTTCCCGAACTCAACCGTCTATACCGCACTCTGCTGGATGTTGCCGATAGCGACTGCTTGCATATCAGCGACTACGACCGGATCGCCGTCTTTGAGCTCAATGTTGAGCATCTCCGCCGCCATCCTGATCTTCCTAAGGAGGAGTTCGACGAGACCGCGTCTTACCTCCTCGACCGGGTGCTCAATCTGGAATACCGCGCAGGTGCCATCCCGTATTCGCTCGGGCGCAGCCACCACGATTCGTTCATCGCCTTCCTCGGCGTCTTGGACCAGCGCGGTCACTACGCCGACACCTTGCAGCTTCTCGAGAAGTTTGTCCAGTCAGGCGTGCAGTTCCTTAACGGCGCGAGGGCGTCTGGCGAGCTCAATGCGCAGATGAACGTCAGCAGACTGCGAGGCCTGCAGTCGGCGCTGCACAGCGCGATGGACAGAGTCCTCCTTATCAAGGACAAGGATGGGAATTACCGCACTCATGCGTTAGATTTCGTCACTCGCATCGGCTCAGTCATGACTGGATTGGATTTGCTTCCCGACATTCGCGCATGCACGTCGATCTTGCAGGCTTACAGCGCAGCTTCGCCAAAGGAGATGTCCCGTCTGTCCACCCAACAATGGTCCTTCTTATTCAATGTAGTGGCCGCATACGTCGAACTTCAGACCAGAGGTGACGTCGAAAGGATGAGGAACGCCGATAAGTTCTTCAGCCGCAGTGTTGACGAGTACTATCCAATAATCCAACGGTGAGCCCCCAGATAGCATGGACCCACAGCGAATCCAGTGCCGCCAACGACACTTTCCCGATGCCTGACGTGATTGACCGACTCATAGCCATTTTCGGGCGCCTGAACGACACGGAGAAGGGGCTGTACCGGGACGGACAGCGCGTGCTGAAGGAGCTCGAGAGCAACAGAAAAAAGCAGACCATGGGCTGGTACTCGATTGAGGATGTATGATATCCGTTGTACAGTAGCTTATAAGAAAATGGAACTGATGCTATTGTTAAGACAATTGTGTGAAAATGTAGCTCATATAACCTTCATACAAACAACTATCGGACAGACACGCCAATACAGTAGATTTTAATACTCTTACATTTGATTCTAGCTGTATTTAAGTACTACATCAGACTGACAGCTTTACTATAATCTAATTACCAGAATGCTGTCAGTACGACGGAGGCCTTGTCAGATGGCAGCGTGATGATATCAGATGATATGCTGCCGTCTGAATGGCAGCTCCCTGATATTGCTAAATCGGGATGACAGCCGATTATATACGCCGGAATCGTCCGAAATCGGCTACCATTTGGGAGCCCTTTTCCCGATGGTCATCACATCTTTTACTCTGATTACTTTTTTTACGAACATACACAGACTGTATCTCCCAGTTCCAAGTTTACAAAACCTCTGCAAGCGCTTCAGTTCCTTAGGTCCATTATGCCATGTTATTCATTGATTGACCTTTGCATTCCGACGGATCTAATTCAGCGCCATTGGCAATCGTCTAGTCCTAATTCTTGTGAATCTTCAGTTCAACCCTGGACATTCATTTAGACAAGATAGGCTGACTCTCCAAGATGAATCTCTGCGCCGAATTACCTATGCTATGTCTTAAAATCCAGGAGACCCGAGTTCTTGATGGGGCGTTTAGGAAATAACATACAGATGTACACAGGGTTACCAAAAGTGATGGTCACCCCCGTAAATCCAATGTTTTGCATTTTTCTCTACTTTAAATTGCTGTTAATACTCAAAAATATTTCCATACTATACACCATACTGTAGCATCGTGTATGAGAAATATGAGGTTGATAGCTTCTGTCAAAGAAGAAAAAAGACGATAACAAAGTTCTTGTAAAATGATTAAATTAGACAAATTCTAGACCAGTATCCTCAATTTACAACAGATTTTTGTTTTTCATTCCTTCCAGAAATTTGCACGCTTTACCATTGAGATTAAAGATACCTTGTCTGATTTTACAATAATTTTTGTGTTGCTAGTTAGTAGTTTATGCCGCATATATGCAAAAAAATGTCATTTTGACCAGATTTCAGTATCAATTTTTGTAAAAATCAGACATTGGCCTCCTACCTCACAACAAGTGACGTTAAAAATCCTGTAAAATCATGCATGCATTCCACTACCTATTCATTCACGTTAGAAAAGTTTCACATCTGTTGGGGCATTGGTTGTATCTCCATCCTCTCTAAAATGTTGGAAATAGTGTGAATTTAGGCTAAATCTTCAGATTGAAGATATCTCATTGAATAAGATTGGCATCACAGAATATCTTGAAACTTCACATAGACATAGTGATCAGCATTCGTATGCTTGCCAAAATTTTGCAAGTGCAAATAATGTGTTGACAATAAGATAATGTACAAAAACATGTTTTTGAGGGGTGACCGTCACTTTTGGTAACCCTGTGTAAGTGCATCCAGAGCTATCCTCGTTCTGAAGTAACTGCTAAAACTTGCATAAGGTAGATGATCACGGGACATAATCTAACGTGTATACAACTTCACGAACAACCTCCTATCGAAAGTGAGCGATTAGCGAGGCGTCACCGGGCTTAACCGTTACCGGAGTAAATAGAGAAAGGCGGGCATTTCTTCCCGGGCCCCTTCTCTCCTACTGAGTCGAAAACTCCTAAGCTCGCGGGGTCTTGGCGTGCGTTTCGGAGCATAACGAGGACGGAAGTGAACAGAGCAATCCAGATATCGAACCTTGGATCCGCTCAAACCTTCCTGATACGAGCTTCTTTGGGACACGGTCAGGGACTCGAGGGGAGATCATCGCTACCAGGTCGCCGCCGTTTCAAGCCATTTTCAACACCCGATCGTCAATGAGGACTAACTGCATCCTCGGCAGCGCCGGGAAACTGTCTCTATCCCTTTTGAATTCAACAAATTCTCCTCCGTATGGGGTTCATCACATATTCGTTCTAACCTACTCTTCTCGTTGCCACACCGAAGTTCCCGAGGAAGTGGGCTAGGATCGAAGACTTCATTATACAGCCACGTTGAAAGGGCCTACAGTAAGTTCGGGTTAAATCTGGCGCAATAAGCATCTTTGGGTTTCAGGATTGTCTAAGTGCGAACATGTGGCTCCATAATGCGACGTCTCGGCCAATGGACGAAGGAAAACGATCGACCTGCGTGAAGTCGTTCTGGCAAAAATTACAATTGTTTATCTCCTTCCGCTTCTCCCGCGTCTCCCACAATTCTTTCCCGCAATGAATCTGACCAATAACACGATCTTTTGTACTTCCACCGCTTCGTAATATTATGAAAGATGAGTAAGTTTACCTAGTCAATTCGGAGGTCATAGATAATTGATTAGAGATTTCTTGCAGACGGAGTTCTGCAAACATGACCGAGTGCACGATTTCGATCCGATTCTCCACCAAGCTAGTATCACTGGCGAGTTAACTTACAGGGGATAATGGAGGATGAAATGAATACTAGCCAATTTGGGACACGTTACTACTCATGGCCGCAGATGATGTGAGTTATGTTTCCGTTAGAGGCCGATCACCACACACCATACTTTGCATCGTATTCTGTCAGGACAGTGTATCCGATTCAATCCTTATTTGGATTTGTATCCGATACTTTACCATATTCGGAAAGTGTGCCAGTGGCGCAAAATCAGTAAAAAAAAATGGGCTGGGATAATGTTATATTCAAAACCTGTGTTTACTAGTTACATGAGACTATTTATTTACTAGTTACAACGGCAAGGCGTTCCATACGCATGTCTACCGAGTCGGCGGGCGCGGGCATGGGTGGGGGCTGTTCAAACTATAACTCCTTCTCGTTGTCGAATTGAACTGCTGACACGAAGACGTAGTCAGCTAGGATGGGGTGCCAGCGCTGAAGCTGATAGGGATCATCGATGAGAACGCACTTGCTGATGTAGACTTCAGTCTTGATTTAAGGAGTGCAGGGATAGGCTGTGCCTTGTTCGCAACCTGCGTCCAGTTCCTACATACAGTGAAGATCAGTGACGAGCATCTTTCAAAGGACAAGCTACTTACACATCATTGAAGAAGATGCTATCCTTGGCATCTTTCATCGAGATGCAATGGTTGGGGTTCTTGGCAAGTAACCTTCGCATCAATGTGTATGCCGGGTAGAAGTCTTTGCTAAACCAATTGGGAAAAGAGGGTCGTCAAAGAGCACCGTCTCCTGAAGGTGGTTCCGATCACGGCACGGAACGGATGCTGGAGGGTCAAGCAGTGAGTGGCGAAGACCATGAGGATGAAGAAAAAGACTCACTCTTCCGAAGACAAGCTCGTAGAAGATAACTTCGGCGGAGAAGTTGTCGGTCTTGTACGAGTAGTATTCGTTGCGAAGCATCACTGGTGCCATATACCCAGGAGTGCCACGCTCACCTGACGTGCGATGCCAGAAATCATCGGTCCCCATCGCCTCGAGAACAACGCCTATGACGTGTCGGAATACGTGCCCTAGACCTAAATTGCCAACGACTAATCGTCCGTGTTCGTCTAGAAAGATGTTCTCGGGCTTGATGTTGCAGTGGGCAATGTTATGATCCTGCATGACGCTCACGGCGTGACACTGTAGAAGGTCAGCTAGAAGAACAAAGTTGATCAAAGAAAGGAAGGACGTACGAGCTGTGCCATGAGAAACTTGACCTCGTGCATCCGGAATAAAGTCTATGAGTAGTACATGGCGTCCCTCAGTCACCTCCGGGAGCAAGGCCTTGTACGATCGTGAAGTTGAGCGGATCTGTGAAAGATTCTATCAAAGGGGTAAAATAAGGTAAGTTAGTCGTCGTCAAATGAGAAGGATACACTTCTCTTTAAACACGAGCTCCCGGTGCTCTCCAGCTGTAATTGCGCGAGATGCAAGTACGGTGAACTCAGCACTGGCAGCAACTGTTGGCATGCACCGTGAGAGAAACACGGTCTCGTGACTGTCAAACAAAGACGCGTCAGTCACATGTCTAAAATGAGGGCAGGCTACAATCGTTCCTTTTATGGTATGCTGAGGCAGCCGAAGCCTACCCGAAACATGGTGATTTTAGTAATACTTAAGACTCCCGGAAGACGATTGACAACATATTCTCTTTTCCTTTGTTCCTCTACGTTGTTGCGAACAGGTATGTCTGTCCGTCTCTTGACCACGACGGACTCTGACCATCTGTGCGAGCTCAAGGGCCCTGTAATGGATGGTATTGACCTTTCTACAAATGTAAGATTTGTCTCTACTCTTTTCCAAGGGTCTGATTGTTCTTATTGTCCGTTTACTTGAGCATCCGATGCAAGCTAACTATGTGCTGCAATCCAGGTATCCAATACAACCTATGTATCCGACTTAAGTTAAGTATCCAATACATCTGAAATATAATCTAAAACTAATTTAAACTCTTTTTTCTACTTATTACTCTCTAATATGCTACCATATCTTTGCTTCATTTCTCTACTTACTCTTCCTTTCCGACACAATTTTATTGACCCAAATTTACTGTACTTTCTAACAATCCCTGTACATATATCTACTTACTCTTGAAATAACTATGAGAACTGTTTTCCAAATATGGTTGTGAATCGGATATATAAATCTAAATAAGGAATCGGATACAACCCCAAATAAGGAATCGGATACAACTCCAAAGGCCTGCTAGCTTGCACAAGAGCTTGGTAAGCAAACCCTGCATGATGACAGGCTTCGCAAATTAGAAGTGTGCCATATGAAGAACGAGGATCTGCCAGGTGTTGTAGCACGCCACAACAAAATGCCAGTCACGGTAAGTCCTTCGCGTGAAGTTCTCTGTTTCTGTCGGTGTCCGCAAGCCCAAACTTGAACACCCCTTGACCAGTGCACTCTGCATAAATCTTGATCCAAAAGTGTATGTAATTGTGCATATCCTACAAAACAGTATATATGAGTAGAACAGGAAGGAGAAGTACACAAAATTCGTAAGAACATAAGAGGCGACACAACGGATGAATATGGCAGAGCCTATTGAACAGTGCAAGAAAAAAAATGTGGAAACCAAGGAGCACAATTTTTGCAAAGCCGCTGATTCAAGTTTCGTTCAAGTTGTGCTAAGCTGCGGTTCTCGCGCTCTTGGATTGCGCATTGATCTTGTTGAAGTCGTTGTTGCTCTATTGTTCATCAATCAATCGTGAACGGACACAAAGTAGCAAAGATAAGATACTCACCAGACAAGAATTCCTTCTTCGCATTGGCTATCACTATAGTATCACATAGCTGGTTGGTTTAGCGTTGATAGGGAGCAGCTCCTTCACGCAACTTGGCCGCATCAATCCCCATCTCGTGCCGGTACTCCTCGAACGAGCTCTGTATCTCTTCGACATTTCTTTCAAGTTCAGGATGTTCGAGTGGTTGGTCATTCATTGATTCCGCGCAAAAGACGCCATTGCGCCACGTTCATATTGTTGAATCATGAGCTTATGAACAACCCATTCTTTCTTGTATGCCTGGACGGTTGCCTGATGTGATCTCTGTGTTTGCTCGAGCTGCGACGGGAGTTCCTGTATAACATCGTGAGCCTCACGGATAGCTTTATTCTGCTCCAACTCAAGACGGTCTTTGTACCGCCGTTCCTCCTTTTCCACCGAGGTCACATGTTATCTTTAGAAATATCTGGTTCTGCTCCTGAGCTGGTCAATAGACCTGTATAACACAAGGTTATTCGTTATGACTGTCTTGATAGTATCTGCTGGATTAATAGTCTCCAGACGGCAAAGTGGCATCCTGTCGACGCCCCAGTTCCTTCAGCAATGCATTAATCTGTCGGCCCAGGTCCTTGAGTTGCTGATTTTGAGTGCATTATCTTGCTGGCTGCGCTTGTACTTCTGGTTGGACTCCTGTATGATTGCTGACATAGTGCCATAGTCTGAGATAGCTTCTCGAAGTTGAGAAGCTAGTTGTGCATTCGTTACACTGGCACAGAAGTGTACAGTTTCTGACATTAATTTACATACTTTAGTACAAGGCACTCGGTTTACAGTAAACTCCTTTGCCTGTGCGTAGTTCACTGAACAGTGGTCAGAAACGAGACACCTAGAGTCATCTATGAAACTCACAATGTCCCTTAGTAACCGCCTCTCCACTAATACTTCGTCATAGTCCCAGGCTTCCCCCACTTCTGACACGGTTTACAAAAGAGCTTGCTTTCGCGCACCTCGCCCATGAGTTCGTCCAGTTCCAGCGCTTGCTTTCGTTCTTCAACCGTTAATCTCGCATTTCTGCTGTCACTTCCTGTATGTTTAATTAGACAAATCAATTATTTCAAGTCAATTAGAGAAATATTACACACCTGAGGAAAGATCACACAGTTCACAAGGACGAGCTTGAAGGTGGCTAGCAATTGCAACTGGGGGACGCGAGGTTGTGAGGATGGTTGGGGAAAGTGAGAGGGATGCGCGAATGGCTGGGTGGGGGCGCAAACGCGTTGTGTTGCTTTGTTGTGACGCAACACGCGTTTCTGGCAGCTCGGAGTTCCCCGGCGAGGATCCCAATCTGGTGCTTCCTTTCCGCAAAAGGCAAGCTTCTAATTAGCGAAGCCTGGCGCCATGCGGGCCTGCTTAGCAAGCTCTTGTGCAAACTAGCCAGCCAACCCCAAATAAGGAATCAGATACAACCCCAAATAAGGAATCGGATACAACCCTAAATAAGGATTGAATCGGATACACTGTAATGACAGATTACGATACAACTTATGAGCTGAGGTGCCTGTAGAGGCCGCTATGGCGCCACAAGCCCCATCAGGGATCATCCGAGAACCATTCTAGCACTCATTCCAAGGCTAACTCTTCGCATAGTACTCGCAAACTCGCTCGCTTGAGCCAACCGGCACACCAACTCTCCCGATACCTAGCAGAGTCTCTCCGCAGAATGGCTGCTCTAAGGCATATCTGTTGTCTTCTTTTTGGAAAAATGGCCGTGATACCTGATCTCCCCGGTATGCTAGTGAGACTTGTGAGTGGCGTTCTTTTTTGTTGTTCTCCCTACTGGGACTTGTGAGACTGTGACTACCCGGGGACATCCTTGTCAACGTCCACTGGCTATGCAAAGCTCTCCATTTTCTGGTGTAGGATACAGACAGTACAGGCACGGCGCCGCACAGACTCTGCGACTGTGCAGCTATGCTATGCTACCTTTACCTTGTACTTCGTTTAGATCGGCTTTCAATGGGTAACTTCTTACCGGAACACAACTCCCTGCTTTGCGATCACCGTCCTCTAGCGTTTACGAGCACTGTGACCAGAGATTACAAAGAACGAGATCTATGCTTGGCCGTCTTCACTATAGCTTATCTTCTCGGATACGCGACGAAAGCAATTCATCACAGTATCCGCTATTCACTCTTAATTACTCCTCTAGATCCTCCGACATTTAAGTGCGCGGATACCACACAGTGGTGTGGCGAGCTTCGTGACAATTGCCAATACATTCTCGTCATTACCGCCCTCAGCAATGTAATGAACTCGCGGAGTTGTCATCGCCGACGTCCATGCAGTAATCCAAGACTTCGCATCGCCTACCAGTACCGCCAGGCGTTCGGATGCCTGTTATCTCCCTTCGCCTTCCACACTGCCAGCCTGATAAAACGATATGCAATCAAATCAGCTTGTCCGAGTTATCACTTCAGGCTCATTACTAGGCTGCTCTACATGACTAGTATGAAACCAACGAGGCAATGACATACACCGCGAGCTAGAATTCCAAACATGCATTCACCCGATCTCACATACAGTATAGCCTGTATATTGTAATGTATGACGCTCTATCATTAATGGAGTCCCTACGGCAGCCGAGCCCGAGCGTGCATCCCCACATTACGACGTCACGAAGCACACCGCACCTCCTAGGCGAGGCTGTACATCATCGGGAAAAAGGGAAACAGATTATGTAGGATTACGGACAATTACGGAGATTATAAGACAGCTGTCATGCTTATTATAGATTACAATACAGCATCCGGCTTATCCCGTGATTATAATTGCATCATAAAGCTTATATATTTAACATTTAATATAATCCTTCATAAGGCTTACACGGAGATTATAATCCTGCTATCATGCTTATGTCCCCTTGTAAGAATGGCATCTTGCTTATGTCCATCATATAATGTTGCTAAAATGTCATATAATGTTCTGAAAGGTATATAGACCTATTATAAGAGAGACATAAGCTAGATACATGTCTTACATTCAAATACAGAGTATATAAAGTTCATAAGGTCTGATAAGCCTCAAGCAAACAAAAACTGACCATCGATGCCAAAAGAATATAGGGCTCTGCAAAAGACTCTTTCGGCACAAGTCCGTACTTCTCAGCGAGCATGAGTTCTCCGTAGCCCGTCAACAGCTGTCTAGGCCCGTATGAGCAAATACTCAATACACATGAAGAATAAGGAAATGTACCGGGAACGAAGTATAACCATCATACTTTGCGTTGCTCAGCTTCCCCGTATCCATGAGCCTTCAGCACGTGCTGTCCGTCCCGGTACAGCCTGTTCACCTTCTACGTGTCGTTCATGCGCCCGAAGCTATCAGTCGGCCAGCCACGTCAGGCATGGGGAAAGTGTCATTGGCGGCACCAGATTCGTAGCGATGTGGGGTGTCACCTTCGGATTTATAGGGTAGTACTCGTCGACGCTGCGGCTGAAGAACTGATCGAGCTTGGCGGGCTGCAGCTCTGCAGCCTCAAGTTCCACCTCAGATTTCAGCTGCAATGGACTGATTGCTGTGTTGGAAGGCATTCCATTTCGGACCTTTGCGACAATCTCGCCCGCACCGCTCTTTCCATACTTCAGCAGCACTGATGCGATAATTCTACGAGAGACGTCTTCACCCAGTGTCTGAGGTTGTACACCCGCTTTCCCAACGTCGGTGAAGAAGTCTGTCAGATCTTTGATGCTGAAATCCTTTGCTATATCGTTCCTCATCCTTTCGACATCACCTCTGGTCTGAAGTCCGACGTATGCGGCCACTACATTGAATAAGATGGACCAATGTTGCGTGGACAGACCGGACTTCTCCTGTGGCGAAGCTGCTTTGTAAGCCTGCAAGATCGACGCGCATGCGCGAATGTCGGGAAGCAAATCCAATCCAGTCATGACTGAACCGATGCGAGTGACGAAATCTAACGCATGAGTGCGGTAATTCCCATCCTTGTCCTTGATAAGGAGGACTCTGTCCATCGCGCTGTGCAGCGCCGACTGTAGGCCTCGCAGTCTGCTGACGATCATCTGCGCATCGAGCTCGCCAGATGCCCTCGCGTCATTGAGGAACTGCACGCCAGACTGGACAAACTTCTGAAGAAGCTGCAAGGTGTCGGCGTAGCGACCGCGCTGGGCCAAGATGCCGAGGAAGGCGATAAACGAATCGTGGTGGCTGCGCCCGAGCGAATACGGGATGGCACCTGCGCGGTATTCCAGATTGAGCACCCGGTCGAGGAGCTCGTCGAACTCCTCCTTAGTAAGATCAGGATGGCGGTGGAGATGCTCGACATTGAGCTCGAAGACGGCGATCCGGTTGTAGTCGCTGATATGCAAATTGAACCCGTCGCAATTGGCCACATCCAGACCTCGTTATGAAGGCAGTATAGACCGCTGTACAGGAAGCGGGGGAAACATCGGCCAGGTCCGCATTCTCAAAGCATTCACGTGCGGGATCAAAGCGCCAGACGGCCAGCGCGCGGTTGCCGACGTCTTTCCCCTTCGTCCCCGATTCTCGGGTGTTATACACCGTGTGTAGATTGTTGAGTTGAAGCGCGAGGTCGAACTTATTATGAGGGTCTATTGTAACCTGTAACGCGAGCTCCTTAAGATCTGTGAGAAGGAGAGCGACTGAGTCAGTTTTTCTTTTGAAGGCAGTGATTCTCAAAGACGTACCCCGAGCTTCTAGGAAACGTGCGACTTTACTCCGCTGCTCTTATGGTACAGATAGCAGAATCTCCTCTGCAGCCTCCATATCTCCACGCAGGATTGCACTCTGATACTCAATGAGGTTCAAATAAAGGGAGTAACCGAACACTTTAATGTCTTTATCGGCAAGATACACGCGGTTATGAGCGTGGATGTAGCCCAGCAAGTACATTGGGCTATCATTCCATGTTAGTACGTAGAAGTCCAGGATGAAGAGAGGAAACTTGCTTGTCGAAATGTGTTACGGTTTGCGTTTCACTGCTAATCAAGTAGTTAAGCCGCTTGGCGGCATTCGTGTAGATGAAACAGTCGCCGATCCACTTCGAGGTCTTGGCGCTAAAGTATTAAGGTCAATTAAGACTACAACGAAAGAGTGAACAAGAAATCATACCTTTCAGATATTTCTGCGACAATGTCAAATGCCTCTTCAGCACCCTCATCTCCTGTGTCTACACCGGACTCCAGCGCTGCGTTGCACGCCTCACGGTTAAAGCTCAGGACGTAGAACGAGTCGTCGGCAATGATGGCACAAGATTGCCAGATCCAGACCACGAAATCTAGATCGAACGTGAAAGAATTCCCTCGCAACTTAGAGTGGAAAGAAAGTGCTTAGGCTCTTGGCATCCGCGTCGATCCTGCGCACGATTTCGCCAGACTCCCCATCCCAAAAGACAACGAAGCCGCTTCCACGAGCACCTAAGAAGGACCGCCATGCGATCCTTCAACCGGCCATGATCCAGCACCCTTCATTGCCGGACTACTCCTCTCCTTGAAGTTCTTGTATACCCGCATCTTCGTCCGCCCTTCCAGCACAGCGTAGATGTTAGAATCAGTTGCCCATGCGAAGGAAGAGCCGCTGCCGAATGCCTTGTCTCTCCAGGCCAGAGCGGTGTAGATGATATACTCCCCGTCTCCGACCACGGTGATGAAGCGTCCGTTGGGAGAGTATTGAAGAGCGGTCGCGAAAATTTCTGTCGTACCGAGTTCTCGCACAGACAGCGGTATGCGTTGTCCTTCGGGCGCTTCGTCCTCCGCAGCGCCTTGGAGATTGGCGGACAAGACTTCTGTGTTGCGAGTGTACACCACTTTGCCTAATAGATCCATGCTGTACGAAGGCTCGTCCCGGCCAAGTTTGACCACGACTACACCTTCGTCGTACTCTACGGCAACCCCATTCCCCTGCGGTCGGACGGTAATGCACCATGCGCGTCCAAGAGCGTGGCTCGAGGTATTTTCGAGGCGGTACGTGCCCGAGTTCCAGAGCTTAATCATACCATCCTCCGAACGACGATCAAGGGCAGACTAGGGTGGAATACGGGCAAACGAGACGTGGTTGGTGTGTGCCTCTAACGTCTGAACACAGGTGTTGCTGAGGTAGTCCCAGATTTAGATAGTTCGGTCGTCACCGCTCGTGACAAATACAGCTTGTCACCGGGATAGAAGTCGACATAGTTTACGTCGCCCTTCTGGTGTGCCTCGAGGGTGAGATTTGGCGTTGAGGAACTGAGCGACCATATCTTCACAGTGCGGTTAGGACAAGAAGAGGCGAAGGTATTGGTGTCCTTGGGGTTGAATACAGGGTTCATAATGTAGTGTGTGTGTCCGTCAAATATCTTCAGAGACAATTAGACTGGGCCTAATTAGAAGCAGTGGGTGTACGCACCCGAATACACTTCCACTATCTATCCCAGTACTATGCCCTGATTGTCATATCATTGCAGCCTGTCAGCACAATGCTAAGTGTTGGGTGAACGATAAGACTTCGAATGTAATCTGGATGGGTCTCGAATGCAGTTACTTTCTCGTGAGTGTTAATAGTTGAAGACTTAGCAACTTGAAACCCGAGGTGGCGTGACGCTGCGGAGTTTAAAATTCCCGCGACGGACTTACTAGTACAGTGTCGGACGCGTCGAGAAACGTGTCCTGTCCCCCACTCTCTCACTCTCCTACCACTGCCTCGTCCTCCATCCATTTCTCTCTTTCTCCATCCACCCACAGTATGCCCTTCAAATCTCGTTCTTTGTTGTTATTGGTATGTTTTCGTTCTCTTCTCATGTTTTGTCATCTTTTTCTGATGATTTACTTGTGTGCCACCCGAATGTGACTGTATGCGGACTCGGAGTCACACTCACTGGCAGGTGAGCCGCGTCTGCGTGGCGATGCGACTTCAAGCCTCAAGACAGTGTCGACACACAAGACTTCTTGCAAGACCCGCCAGGACTTGTGTCGGACAAGGCCTTGTTTGTGCCACCCAAAAGGTAAGCCTAATTCCTGCCATTTCACGGAGACCATTTCTTCCAGTTTGTCAACAACAGATGGCAGCAAGAAGGTCGCAATCAAGCAGATTCCACGCGCGAGTATCGACCGAGTCGTTGATTACAGAGAAGTACGTCCTTTCTGACCTGATTTTGCTTAACCCACCCTACTTTACCCCTCTTATAGAATTGTTCATGGACCCGCACGACTTCATCACCATCCAAGGTCTGGCTGCCAGCGGTGCTTTGCGAAAGGCAATGACCAGCGCAAAGAAGCTGTTCTGCATGAATGAAAGCAAGTTCATCATGGTGCAACTTATACGTCTTCCTTTTCTTGTTTCCCTTGACTGGTGACCAGTTGGCTTTGCAGTGCTATGCCGTGGGCACCTTGCACAATCAGGCTGTCGTCCATCTCGAACTCAAGCCCGACGTCTTCATGGATGAGCAAGGTCGGCTTGTCATCGGGGGCTTCGGCATCGCGCGCGCTTTCAAAGGATACGTGGTGAGCATTGACGAGGTACTAACTTACAACGACTATTGTCACAAAACTAAGGGCAAGTGTGGCATGACCGGCTACATGGCACCAGAGATGCTCCGCGGCGACCATTACTCGTACAAGGCCGACAGTTTACCCATTGGCATCATGTTCTACGAGCTTGTCTTCGGCAGGGTGAGTTTCCTGCGTTCAGACTTGACACTCTTATTGACACCGCCTTCGCGTTACTAGCTGCCTTTCCGTGGGAGGGTGGGATCGCAAGGATCTTGAAGCCAACGCACGGTACGGGAACACGTTTGTCCCTGGTTCCGCAAGCATTGGCCCGTAGCTCATTAAGCTTATTCATTATTGATTGTATGTAGTTAGTATTAATATAATATAATTTGCTTTTCATTCTATTATCCTGTGTGAAAGTAAGAAGGACCGTAAGAATTACATAGGCTTTATATCACCTTCTAGTATATATAATCCTCATAATCCATTATAATCTCTCACAATCACATATAAGCACCATAAGTCTGGTAGCAATTATAAGCAAATACGGAGATGATAATGTCTGCAATTGATCATAAGCCTTCATAATGTAAGATAAGGGGTACTGTCGAGATCCCGGGCTCCTTTTCTCATTTCCCGCACTTTCCCGCCAAGGATCCCGACATGAGCAGACAATCCCGCGGGGAGAATCCCGCCATTGGATTCCCGGCGCGAAACCTCATTCCCGAATCGCACGATCCCATGCTCACATGACTTATCCCGCACCGCCGTCCCGGCAACCATGCACGCATACACACACTCATTTACGACGACCCGCCACGGCACACGTACATTCACTTATTAACATACGCTCATTAATCCGCTAGTACCTCAAGGTGACGACCTGCAACAGTCTGGCATACCTAGTCTGGCTAGTCGCGGCCCCGGACCGGACGCTGACGTCCACGGACAGGCCGTAGCCATCTGGAGAGACGGGATAGACATGCCTAGCAGTGCGGTCGTAGCATGTATCGTTTGTAGTAGATAGGTGCGCATTGCGCAAGGACACTTAGCGTAGATTAACTATACAGTCTTTACGAAGTAGATAAATAGCTGTAGGCATCGTAAGGAGCACCCCACTTTTGACCTCTTGTGGAGTGCTTCCTTAGGTGCGATCTCTCTCTTTTCTCCTGTGTAGTTAGTTGCGCAATACTTACTTGTGGAGTGCTTCCTTAGGGATCCGCTTACTTGACGTTCAAAGCAGTGAAGAGTCCTAGCTGGCCTTGAGAATCCCGCAACGCGCCTGGATAGAATCCCGCGCGTTTCCCGCCTGAATTCCCACGCTCGTTCCCAGTCGCGAATCCAGATTCCCGAACGCGGGTTCTTGTCGCGAATTCCAGTTTCCCGAAACTGTTTCCCGCTACAATTCCCGACGGTCGTAACATTAGGTCAAAAGTCCTGGCTCACCGCCGCTCGGACTCGACACCCTCACGCTCTTTACTTCTACCCCCGCACCCGTACCGCCGACCAGCGATGCCGTCCCACCAGGAATGGGGAGGACTCGCAGATACCTTCGCTTTCCCGTCCCCGAGCTCCTCGATGGAGGAAGACAAACTCCAGCCCATCCTTGATCGCCTCGACACCCTCGAAAAACGCTACTCCAAGCTAGTCAACGAACACAATCAGGTTCAGAACACAGTCGCCCAGCTCAAGCACGCCAACCGGGCGTTAGAAGCCCAAATCGCGAGCCAGCCCGCCTCCCCGTCTGGGGGTGGAGCAGGGCTCAAGATGAAGCTTCCCGACACCTTCGAAGGCGAACGAGCCAAGCTGGAAAACTGGATTCACCAGATTAAGCTCTACCTGTTCGGACAACATCCGGGGCTGGACGAAACCCGCAAGGTCGCATTCGCCCTGATGCTACTGCGGGGACCGGCGCAAGACTGGGCACGACCCATTCTAGATCGACTCCAGGACATCCCGACACCGCCAGAAGCCGCCAGCCTGGAGGCCCTGTTCACCGCCCTTCGCGCCTCTTACGGAGAAATCGATGCAGACAAAGCCGCAGCCGACAAGCTGATGCGCCTACGCCAGACAGGAACGGTCGCCGAGTTTGCGTCGCAATTCCGTGCCCTCCAAGCCCTCACCGGGTGGCCCAAGGACGCGACGACGGATGTCATCTACCTCGACATGTTCCGGAAAGGACTCAAAGACCAGGTTCGCCAGCACATCGCCAGCACAGAGGCGAAGGATATGAAATTCGATGCCTACGTCAATTGGGTTTCCGAGACGGACGAGAAGCTAAGGCTCGCACACGCCTATGGACCAGTATCGAAGCCAGCGGCTACGCCCCGAAGCAATCCCGGCACCACTAGTTCAGCTCCGCGTACGATCCCGACTGCGGGCGCAAGCTTGACGAAGGATCCCAACGCAATGGAGATTGACAGGGTGCGCCGGGAGCGCAGGAGTAAGGGACTATGCTACTACTGCGGAGAGAAAGACCATTTGGTGAGCGATTGCCCAACGCGACCGCCATCCCGAAACCTAAAGGCTACGAAATCCACGTCCCCGTTGAGCCCATCGCCCCCCGCGCTCCAGTCGTTCGAAGAAACGCTCAAACGTATGGCGGAACAGTACATCCAGAATGTGCAGCAGTCCGTGCTACAGAACGCATTTGCCGCCATGACGCCCGCCGCCAAGAACGTTCACAATCCCGAAGCCCCGCCCCCAGCGGATTTTCAGTAGGGTCGTATTGCTCAGTCGCACCCTATACGACCCAACCGCCCTTGTGGCCGAAGAACTCTCTTAATAATGGTCCCTTGTATTTAACCATCTCTACAATAGACCGTTGTCTTCGACGACATTTGAAGTTCCCGGTACAGGTTAGCGACGGAAAGACGGATGCCTTAGCCACAGTAATGTTAGACAGCGGTGCGTCGGGAACTTTCATAAATTCCCGCTACGTTTCGCGACACGGACTCCAGACCCGGGACTTGGTAATCCTGATACTTTTGCGCAACGCGGACAATTCCCCGAACGCGATTGGACGCATCACCAAGGAAGTAGTCCTCAACGTCGAGATGAAGGGACACTTAGAACAGTTGACCATGGCCGTCGCGGATATTGGCGACGACGATATTATCATGGGGATCGACTGGTTGCGGCACCATAACCCAACCATTGACTGGACCAACGATGTGGTCGATCTCAACCGCTGCCCGCCCCAGTGTGACAACCAGCAACGCCTGGTCCCGCTTCCCCGCCTCGCCATAGCAGAAGAAGTCGAGACCCCCTGGGGGCCCGACAGGACCCAGGCCGAATGGGAAGCTGTCCCACCGGGATTTCGGTACTCAGAAAAATATTGGGACCTGTACCACGACGCCGAATCCTACTTCGTCACGACGGACGACCATTTTGCGTACAAAATTGCCGCCTCGTACACTCACTCCCAGGCCATCGCTGAGAAGTCAGCGGTAAAGGAAGGCGAGAAAACCTTCGAAGAACTAGTTCCCCCCGAATTCCGTGAGTTTGCCGACATTTTTTCGAAAGTTGAATCCGAAAGGCTTCCACTGCGCAAGCCGTATGATCACGCCATAGATTTAGAACCCGGGAAGGTTCCCCCGTACAGCAAAATCTATCCCTTGGCCCCGACCGAACGCGACGCCCTTCGCGAATTCGTTGACGAAAACTTGCGCAAAGGGTACATACGACCTTCGAAATCCCCTGCAGCGGCTCCCGTCTTCTTTATCAAGAAAAAGGACGGAACCTTGCGCATGGTAGTCGATTACCGACGATTGAACCATATCACGGTCAAGAATCGATACCCGCTTCCCCTCACGATGGAACTCGTAGACGCACTGCAAAAGGCGAAGGTTTTCACGACGTTAGATTTGCGATGGGGCTACCACAACGTGCGACTGAAGCAAGGCGACGAGTGGAAGGCCGCATTTCGGACTCAGGCAGGACATTTCGAACCAACGGTGATGACATTCGGGCTCACGAATGCCCCGGCGACCTTCCAGCACATGATGAACGATATCTTCAAGGACCACCAGTACCAACTAATAATCTTATGGATATGCGATAATTATCGCAACCCGTTTCTAAAGTTATCGCGATAACTTCGGCAGGCCTTCGGCAGCTCGTTCTGCCTTTCAGCTCTGCCTGGGCCGCGCGTGCCGTCGCAGCCTTGTCAGGGCTTTGCCCGGCTGCGCAGCAGGGGCCCCATACTCATTTGAAATAAATATTATATTAATTTACAGTGCCTGGACTACAGTCCAGGCCTATCTAGCATTTCAAATAAATACTTTAAATACAAAAAAGCACGCGCTAGGGCAGTGCGCGTGGCGGCCTTGCGCGCGCGCACGCGGCGGGGAATAGTGCGCAATTCCCGCCACCCCCGGTGGGGTGGTGCGCAGCCCATGCGTGGCGCAATGGGCCCGCTGTCCTCTGGACAGTCCCATGGTGCGCGGACACGCTGCAGGAGAGGAGAAGCGCACCGCGCGAGGCCTCGCTTCTCGCTCCCGGACGTGCTGCTGCGCGACCGCATTGAAGTCAGCGACCTCCTCGTCCTTGGCAAAGATGCTCAGCTCGATTTCGCTCGTGAAATAATGAGGAAGGTTGGCTGCTTGTGGTCGATCTGCTTGAGGATAGGCCGGCGACACGGAAAAGGACGTGTGAGCTCGCAAGCGTCTATCACGCACGGCTCAATGGAGTGTGGCACAACTGCAGTGAAGAACGAGTCACTGTCAGTCAAATCTGATGTGCTACTCACCTTCGCAAATACGACCTAGAGCTAAATGGAATGAAGCACCGCCAGGGAATGCACCGCCCGCACCGCAGAAGAACTTCTGCATGAAGGAGTTTGCAACACTCTCCAGGTCCGTGTGCTTGTCCTCATACTCCTGCTTCGATGCTTCATGCGAGGCGTCGAGCCATGAAATCGTCTCGTTGACGGTAGCCTCTAGCATGACCGGGTCCTCGGATTCGAACTTGTCCTGGAGCTTCTCGTCGGCCAGAGAGTTAACGAGGTTGTAGGAGTAGGACTCGTCGCCCGAGGCCTCGAAAGCTGCGCTTGTGAGCATACAGCTCGCGCCCGAGAGGCGAGAGGCTGCGGAAGCAGAAGCAAGACGGCATTTGCGCGAAGCAAACGCCTTCTTGCCCATCATCCATTGCTCCGAGAGCTTGAGGAAGAGTGAAGAAAGATAGAAAGACGACGTTCGTGATGCGTGCAGATAGCGCGCCACGACCCTGAGAATCGCGTGAAATTACCACATATGGTATGTCTCTGAATTTTATTTTGCTACAAACATATCAATAACATACACTTTGAATTTAATGTAGGCAAACTGAGCTCAGGCACAGTGCTTTATTACAATATAAATATTGTTATGTAGGTACTGAAAAATAGTGGAGGTCAAAGGATAGGCTGGCAAGCGTGCACATTAGGAACTACACCAGAAATGCATGATCCATGCATATATGTTCATAATGTTAGATTTCTCTCGTACTTTATATCACTCATATCACCTCAGTAAATTCATGTCATACTTAATGTACATGAATAAAACTCTCATAAACGTTTGGTCACTTATCCGTCATTATACGATGCTGAATAAATACAACAATCCCAAAAAGTGGCCATTTTGTGCACTTTTGGGTCAATTCTCAACATTTGCAGCTAGTTTCACTTTATTAATGACGATTAAAAATTACAGATATGTTACATAGCAATAATAGATATCATAATGAAACAAATTTAGGCGTTAGATTAGAGGTTTTGAAGAAAACAGTTGTGAGGTACACAAATGAGTCCGAGAGTCGAACACATGTGTACAAGTTTCACTCGAAGTGATGCATTCGAAGCACCATTTCGAGTTCAACCACTTCCACTATACCTATCAACAAAATTCTTTTTTATACTTCTTCCTATTGCTTAGGACTGCTATCTGACAAAGAATGATAGTCTCAGAGACACTCAAACAAATACAAATGAATAAATACTGTTGGAACAGCAGTTTTTAGCATTGTTATGCTACTTGTTCAACAACAAAGTACATTAATGCTATTAAAATAAATATGATAATTTACTGTTAGACTATTTATGTTGCGTAGAATAATGTGCCTGAAACACACTCAAACGATTGTTTTAAAATTGAGTGAAAAGTGTGTCCGGCGATGCCTCGGGTGAATGCTCCGGGAATCGCCGGACACACTTTGAGGACGTAGACGTGTCGAAGGCCACCTTCGACAATGTCTTTAAATTGTTTGATTCACTCCTTGCACACAATTTTTTCACGTTTCAAATGTATATATATTCGCGATTGTATTTAAGTAATAAAATACATAATCCTAATACAAAAAAAAGAGAACAAGCATACTAGGATGAGCCTTTGCGTCTGTGCACAATCTTCGTGATTGTACACAGACGCGAAGGATCATCCTTGCCTGAATCATCCTGTCTCGCTGTGCCTCTGTGCATCCCGTACACAGCCGTACTTCTCGCGCCGCCGCTTGCTCTCGTCACGTAGTATTTGCGTGAAGCTTGCGCTGTCGTCTGAGTCTGACGTGTACCTGGCTTGGAACTGATGTTCGAGCCATACCGTGCGCGCTTTCGGGGCCTCTTGCTGCAGGACCAGTGGTGGAGAGCGCGGTCGGGTGCGGATGCTTGTCTGAAGGACCTGCAGCCTAAGGTGTCAGTGAGGGTGTTTGCTGTGTCTGGTATCTTACAATAGCTGGTGTTGCAATCGCTTGCAAGTGCCTGACAGACACATTGAAAAGGTTTGGATCCCTGATCACGGTGCATCAAGGTAGACCAAGAAAAGGGAAGAAATCTCTTGTAATAATGTGTGACAGCGCCAGGCGGACGCAATTGTCGCTGTCTGCGCTGCGATTGTTGCGATTGTTGTGTTTGCAGCAACGTCAGCCTTGAGGAAGTTGAGCTTGCTTGAATTTGCTGCTGTTGCCGTGCTTGGATTTGGGAAAGCGGGGGAACAATGGACATGAGCAGCGTCCTGTGGTATCGTTGACGTTCCTGCAATGAAGATGAGGGTGAGGTTTACGTCGCAACTATGAGTCGAGCAAAAGGTTAGCTCCATCTAAATGCAAAATTAAGAGTTACACACCTGCCGCATTTACGGCCTTCCTGCTCCTCCCACGCAAGTTAGATTGCGTTGATATCCTTCTAGCATAGATTAAAAAAGAAGAAAACTGAGACAAGAGAGAGAGAGAGAGAGAGAGAGTCGACGCAGTGGTCGTGAAAGTGGGAGAAAAGGACAAGGACGACGCGCGCACACGACACCGTACATCGGGAAAAAGGGAAAAAGCATATATATAATTCCGGACGGTTCCGGGCATTATAACTCAGCTGTCATGCTTATTATATATTATCACATGGCATCTGGCTTATACCGTGATTATAAGACATCATAATGCTTTTGCTAGAATATAATCCTCCATAAGGCTTACTCAGACATTATAATCCTGCTATCTTGCTGATAGTCCCCGTATAAGAATGGTATCATAATTATGTCCATCATATATGTAGCTAAAATGTCATATAATTATCTGAAAGGCATATAGCACTATTATAACAGTGATACAATTCAGATGCTTGTCTTACGAAGTATTACAGGTAATGCAAGATTCAAAAGTCATTGTATTATCATTTTTTCAGATTATACAGTTGATCTCTACTACGCAAGCTAATACTTCACAAGGTAAGACTACGCACGGGCCTGGAGGTTCGTGAGACCATCCCGGTCGCATACCACCAGGAGGAGCATGAGCAGCCTCGGGTCTCCCGCATTCTCAAATTCCCGTGCGAGGTCAAACTTATGATCAGGGTCTGTCGTAACCTGTAATGCGAGCTCTTAAAGATCTGTAGAAACAAGAACAATTGAGTCAGTTTTTCTGTTGAGTTGATTATTCTCAAAGACGCACCCCGAGTTTCTCAGAAACGAGCGACTTCACTCCGCTGCTCTTTTGGTACAGTCAACAGAATCTCTCCCATGGCCCACGTAAGATTGCACTTTGATACTTGATAAGGTTCGAAGACAAGGAGTAACCGAACACTTCAATGTCTTCATCGGCAAGATAAACGCGGTTGTGAGCGGGGATATAGCTCAGCAGGTACATTGAGCTATCATTCAATGTCAGCGTGTAAAAGACGTGGATGAAGAGAGGAAACTTGCTTATCGAAATGTGCTAAGGTCTGTATTTCACTGCCGCTACGTGGCATTCGTGTAGATAAAGCAGTCTCCGATCCACTTCGAGGTCTTGACGCTAAAATGTTAAGTTCAATTAAGATACCCAACGAAAGAGAGAACAAGAAATCATACCTTACAGAAAATTCTGTCACAACGTCAAATGCCTCTTCAACACCTTTATCTCCTGTGTCTACCCCAGACTCCCCGCCGCGTTGATCGCCTCATGGGTGAAGCTCAGGACGGAGAAAGAGTCGTCTCCCAGAAGGCAACGAAACCGCTTCCACGAGCACCTAGGAGAGGGCCACCACGCAGTCCTTCGACTAGCCACGATCCCAGCACCCTTCATTGCCGGAGTATTCCTCTCCTTGAGATTCATGCACACCCGCCCCTTCGTCCGCCCCTCCAGCACAGCGTACGTGTTCGAGTCTGTTGTCTATGCGAAGGAAGAGACACTGCCGAACGCCTTGTTTCGCAGGCCAGCGCCGTGTAGACGATATACTCTCCCTTTCCGACCACGGTGATGAAGCGCCTGTTGGGAGAGTGTTGAAGGGACGCTGCAAAAATTTCCGTCGTACCGAGTTCCCGTACAGACAGCTGGATGCGTTGTCCTTCGGGCATCTCGTCTTCCGAAGCGCCTTGGAGATTGGCGGACAAGCCTTCTTGGTTACGAGTATACACCAGTTTGCCTGATGGGTCTATGCTGGAGGAAGGAAGGCTCGTCACGGCCAAGTTTGACCACGACCACACCTTCGTTGTACCCTACGCCAACCTCGTTCCCCTGCGGTCGGATGGCAATGCACCATGTGCGTCCAAGAGCGTAGCTCAAGGTATTTTCCAGGCGGTACATGTCCGAGTTCCATATCTTAATCGTACCATCCTCCGAACCGCTGACGATCAAGGGCAGACTAGAGTGGAATTCAGCAAACGAGACGCTGTTGGTGTGTCCCTCCAACGTCTGTAAACAGCTCTTGTTGAGGTAGTCCCAGATTTTGATTGTTCGGTCGTCACCGCTCGTGACAAGATACGCCTTGTCTGCACCGGGATGGAAGTCGAAGTAGTTTACGCCGCCCTTCTCGTGTGCCTCAAGGGTGAAAATCGGTGTCGAGGAACCGAGCGACCACATCTTCACGGTACAATCAAGACAGGATGAGGCGAAGGTGTTGGTGTCCTCGGGGTTGAATACAAGGTTCATGATGTAGTAGGTGTCCTTCGAATGTCTTCAAAGATGATTAGAATGGTTCTGATTTAGAAGCAGTGGATGTACGCACCTGAGTACACTTCCACTGTTTAACCCAGTCCCATGCCTTGATTGACATATCATCTCAGCCTATCAGCACAATGCCAAGCGTTGGGTGAACAGCAAGACATCGCATGTAATCTGGATGGGCCTCTAATGAAGTTACTTTCTCGTGAGTGTTGTAATTGAAGACCCGTAGTTGTAAATCGTCCGAACCGGAGATGAATTAGTTCTTTCGAGGGATAAACTGCACATATTGAGCAGGGACTTCAGCGACTTCGAAGGTTTTTATTATCGCGCCGGTTTCATGGTTGTAGATGTGGACGAAGCCGATGGGGAGACCAGTCAAGAGTTTGGAGGTCAAATTAGTTTACGGACTTAGCGATCTAAGGAGACTCAGGCTAAGGTGGCGCCGGTGACGCTGCGGAGTTTCAATTGTCACAAACCGACTGCACAGCGACGCGTCGTGGAACGTGTCCCCCACTCTCTCTCCTTCCACTTCCTCGTCCTCCATCCATTTTTCTCTCTCTCCATCCATCCACAGGATGGCCTTCAAATCTCGTCTTTTTGCTGCTATTGGTATGTTAACTTATTCTTATCATATTTTGTGTTCCTTTTCTGATGATTTACTGGTGTGCCACCCGAGTGTGACTGTATGCGGAGCGTTAGTACTCCGTCACACTCATTGGCAGATGAGTCGCGTCTGGTGCGTGGATGCTAAGGACTTTGAGCCTCAAGTGTCGACACAACAAAACCTCAAAACTTCTTGCAAGACTTGTGACGGACAAGGCCTTATTCGTGCCATGGGAAAGGTAAGCCTAATTCTTGCTATTTCACAGACACCATTTAATCAGAATTGTCAACAACAGATGGCGACAAGAACGTCACAATCAAGCCGATATTGTTTACAGAGAAGAAGGTCCTTTCTGACCTAACTCCACTTAACTCCCCCTATTTTACCCCTCTTATAGGATTGTTCTAGACCCACATATCTCCATCATCCAAGGTCTGGCTGCCGGTACTTTGTGAGGAGCGAGAACCAACGCAAAGCAGCTGTTCCGCATGGGTGTAATCAAGTTCATCATGGCGCAACTTGTACGTCTCTCCTTTTCACTTTTCCTTCGACTGGTGACTCATTGATTTTGCTGTGCTATGTGGTGAGCACCTTGCACAATCAGGCTATCGTCCATCGCAACGTCTTCATGGACGAGCGCGGCTGTCCGTTGTCGAGGACTTTGACCTTGCACACATTTGCAAAGGACACGGGGTAAGCACCAATGAGGTACTAACTTACGATGACTATTGTCACAGAACTAAGGGCAAGTGTGGCGCGACGGGCTATGTAGCACCAGAGATGCTCCGCGACGACCTTGTCTTCGGCAGGGTGAGTTTCTTGTGCTCTATATTATCACCCACGCTGACTTCGCATCTCCCTAACGTGGGAGGGATCGCAAGGATCGTGAAGACGACGCGCCGGTCAAAAACGCGTTCATTCCTCGATGGCTCCGCAAGCGTCTCCCAGAGGCATGCCATTTGATGCGGAGTCTGCTAGCCGAGAACCCAGACCACCGCATTCCAATACAGGTACTACCTTTAAGAGGTGCGACGGCCGAGATCATTGACTTGTAGCTCATTATCAATTGTATGTAGTTAGTAATAAATAATATATTATGCTTTTCATTCTATCATTTTGTGTGAAAGTAAAGAAGGCCTGTAGTAAGAACTACGCAGGTTTGTATCACCTTCCAGTAAATGTAAGTCTCAAAATCCAATATATTCCCTCAGAATCACGTAGGTGAGCTATCATTCTGATAGCATTTCTAAGCAATTATGCAAATTATAATGTCTGTAATTAAATATAAGGCTTCATAATGTGATATAATTTGCATAATGATTACAGAGATTATAGTACATTCTAGCCCTTATAAGTCTCATAATCCATTATAATCTCTCATATGTACATATAAGAGCTATAATTCTGATAGGGCTTACATGCAAATGTGGCGAAGATAATGTCCGTAATTAGATGTAAGCCATCGTAATGCAATGTAAGATGCGTAATGATTATGGAGATTATATTACATTGTAGATATTTCAAGGTTTGGAATTGCTTATAATCACCGTAAGTCTCGCAAGTGATTAGAACTATATATCAGACAGATAACATTTTGTATTAGAATTCTACCCTAATATATGTGTTACGTCGCCGAGGTAGCGGATATATGAGATTTTAGCTTATTACGGGTGATTATGTTAGTTATAATCTTTTTCCCTTTTTCCTGATGTAGTAAGCGCCAGCGCTTACCTTCGCGCAGTGTCGCAACATTGAATGTAATTTAACGGCGACGTCATATTGCAAATTAAAAAGATTTACCTATAGTACTAGATAGAAGCTATTTTATATCAAATTACGAGGGGCTAGGCCCCGGTAGCAAAATTATCGCGTTGCAAACGTGCCAGCAATGACAACCAGGCTGTATTACCGAATTCAGCCTGGACCCTGACTCGGGATGCATGCCGTGAAGTGCCGTTAGGCGGCACCCCGGCATTAAGCTGCCGCGCAGGCCCAAAACGCTATGGTTCCGTTATCGCGATAACTTTAGAAACGGGTTGCGATAATTATCGCGGATCTATAAGATTATTAGTTGGTACGGCTCCAAGGACCTCATTGGAGTATACGTGATCATCTATCTTGACGACTTGCTAATCTTTTCCGAAGATGAATCGCAGCACGATGAACACGTACGGGAAGTCCTTAAGCGGCTGCGCGAAAACGACTTGTTCTGTAAACCCAAAAAGTGCAAATTCAAACAGACTTCCGTCGAGTATCTCGGGATGATTATTTCGCAGGGAAAGGTGGCGATGGATCCCGCCAAAGTACAGGCAGTCCTCGACTGGCCTACCCCGAAAAAGGTGAAAGACATTCAAGCCTCCCTAGGGTTCGCGAATTTCTATCGACGCTTTATTCGGGATTTCTCGCACATCGTCAAACCGCTCACGACGCTGCTGAAGAAGGACGTTCGCTGGGTCTGGACGGAAAACCAGCAGTTCGCTTTTGACTATCTCAAGCGCATGTTCACGACCGCCCCCGTCCTGATGATGCCAGACATGTCGCGACAATTCATCGTGGAATGCGACGCCTCTGATTTCGCGACCGGCGCGGTCTTGTCCCAGGAAGGCGACGACGGGCTGATACATCTGGTCGCCTTTTTCTCGAAATCCCTCAACGATGCGGAACGCAACTACGAGATTTATGACAAGGAGCTACTCGCGATTATTAGAGCCCTTGACAAGTGGCGACATTATCTCAAAGGTGCGAGTCATAAACTCGATATCGTGTCTGACCACAAGAATCTGCTATATTTCTCTGAATCCCGAACGCTGACGCGACGCCAAGCCCGGTGGAGTCTGTTCCTCACCCGCTTCGACTTTACGATTCGCCATCGCCCAGGGCGACTCGGGGGCAAACCCGACGCCATGTCACGACGCGTCGATCTTCAACCAGAAGGCGAAGACAACACGGGACGGACCCTCTTGACCCCCGAAATGTTTCAGCTGAAGGCAATTCGTCGGGGAATGACGCAGGTACACGGGGATCAGGCCCTCCTACGACGCATTCGTAAGTCAGATCAGTATGAAGACGAGCTGGTGGATGCGATCGAGTTGGTCAAGTCCAAGGCGCCCCGAGTCCTGACCAAGGAACTTGAGGACTGGAGCACCGAAGAAGGCCTCATCCTGTACCAGGGTAAGGTTTACGTCCCGAAAGATGAGACCATTCGCCGGGACGTGGTGAAGACCTACCACGACAGTCTCCCCGCCGGACATCCTGGACGTTGGAAAACGTTTGAGATGGTAAGCCGCAACTACTGGTGGCCCGGGATGTCTAACTTCGTAGAACGATACGTTTCGGGATGCGATACCTGCGCACGCACGAAGAACCGATCCCAACGCCCGGTAGGACTCCTGCAGCCGAACGAAATCCCGCAGGGCCCCTGGCAGGCGATTTCGTGCGACTTCATCACCCAGCTCCCCCGATCCGAGGATTACGACGCAATTTTCGTGGTGGTCGACCGTCTCACCAAGCAAGCGCATTTTATCCCGACCACGTCTGACATCAATGCACCGGAAACTGCAGAACTATTCCTGCAACACGTCTGGAAGCTGCACGGAACCCCCCGCCAGATCATATCCGACCGAGGACCACAGTTTGTCGCACAGTTCATGAAAGCCCTCTTTTCCCGACTCGGTATCAAGGGTACCACGTCGATGGCGTATCACCCGCAGACGGATGGGCAAACCGAAAGGGTAAACCAAGAACTGGAACAATATTTATGGGCTTTCATAGATACACGACAAGAAAACTGGGCCGGATTACTCCCGATGGCAGAGTTCGCGCACAACACGAAAGCACACACGGCAACACGACAATCCCCGTTCGCGCTTGTCTACGGCTACAATCCCGAATTCACGATTGCCCCGAGCGACGGCCTGTCCACGGTCCCCGCCGCGGATGCACGACTACAGGAGCTTCAGCAGGCACAGGAAGAGGCAAGAGCGGCTTTGGAGGTTGCGGCAGAGCGCATGAAGCAGCACTACGATCAGGCCAGGAACGAGGCCCCGCAGTACGCAGTCGGGGATAAAGTATGGCTCGAGGCGACGAACGTTCGGCGACCAGGAGCGCGCAAATTATTACCGAAACGACTAGGGCCGTATAAAGTGAAGGAAAAGCTAAGTGACCTCACCTACGAACTCGAACTCCCCGCGTCGCTGAAGATTCATCCCGTATTTCACGTATCGCTGCTCTCGCCATACCACAAAGACGACATTCCCGGTCGAACGCAACCCCCGCCGCCCCCAGTCGAAGTAGAAGGAGATCTGGAGTACGAGGTGGAAGAGGTACTGGATGCTAGACGGTTTAGACGGAGGTTTGAATATTTGGTATGATGGAAGGGATATTCGAGCGCGGAAGATACATGGATTCCCGCAAAGGATATGGGTCATGCAAAGGCTAAAATTCGCAGTTTCTATCGAAAACACCCGGACGCCCCTCAAGAAGTCAACGCTATCGAGCTCTGTGACCTGAGCAAGATTCAAGCTTGGCGCCCCGGAGTTGCGCCTTTGGAGGGGGGTAATGTCGAGATCCCGGGCTCCTTTTCTCATTTCCCGCACTTTCCCGCCAAGGATCCCGACATGAGCAGACAATCCCGCGGGGAGAATCCCGCCATTGGATTCCCGGCGCGAAACCTCATTCCCGAATCGCACGATCCCATGCTCACGTGACTTATCCCGCACCGCCGTCCCGGCAACCATGCACGCATACACACACTCATTTACGACGACCCGCCACGGCACACATACATTCACTTATTAACATACGCTCATTAATCCGCTAGTACCTCAAGGTGACGACCTGCAACAGTCTGGCATACCTAGTCTGGCTAGTCGCGGCCCCGGACCGGACGCTGACGTCCACGGACAGGCCGTAGCCATCTGGAGAGACGGGATAGACATGCCTAGCAGTGCGGTCGTAGCATGTATCGCAGTCCTACCAGCCATTTCATTCAATGATATGCAGTAAATGCTGGATATACTAATTCATCTGATTGAATGAAGTACAGCAGTTGCAAATGGGTATAGCTCAACTGATTGAATGAAATATAGCCTTGCTGAAGAACTTTTTTTGCATTTCATTCAGCAAATGCTGGTTGATGAAGGGCAGGCTGGGGCAGCCTTGCTGCACTCTGATGAAGGGGATGCATACCTAGGAAATACTAGGCCTGCAATACCTATTGGGAATATACTACAGAATAATAGATAATGCTATTGCATACCCACCGCTTTTTTGGGTTAATTATAGCATTCAGGCACTGTTGATTGAAAGCATGCTGTAATAAATCAGAATTTCATAATTTCCATCTATTTTGAGATATGAGGCACATCAGGGTCCAGGACCCTGAGGTCTGGCAGGTTCCAGGTCACTTGGTGCCGCTTTAGAGGAGGTCGTGGGAATAAACTCAAATTAACCTTTGCAGGTGCTACAGGCCTTCTAAAATAGCACGAAAATAACCAAAAAATCAGAAAATATTCCTGGACACTGCCGCTTCGCCATAGCGTGGGAACTACACTTCCGGACGACCATATTAGGCTACCATTATGTTCTGGGCCCCACTGGGCCCTTCCTAAAGCGGTAAAAATCATCATAAAATAGATAATTATATTCATTTTGTACCTGCATATATGCAGGCTTCCCCTGGGCTTACCAGCAGCAGATAAAATATGCTAAAATCGGATTATATTAGTAGAAGCATACTTAAGATGAATCTGATAGCTATATATGGTAATACTAGCTGGGAACATGTGTAGAACATCAAAACATGTTCTATTTTTATTGCTGAACATATGGGGCCCATTACACCATATTGGAGTACTGCCGGACTGGCAAATTTTGATGGGAATCCAATGGGACGTACTAGACGAGCTGAAACGGGCTTTGACGGCGCCAAAATATGCATTTCACGTATTGTTACAAATTATTCTTTTATTTAAATGTTATTTTTGTTACAGCACTTCTACTGCACGTAAAGGCATGTATAAATAGTCGAAATGGTACAGAACGACAAGGAGAACAATAATATGACCTTAGAACAGCCACGCAAGGGCTATATATAGCTCTACCACACTAACCATTTTCGGAGTGCATGCAATTATTGTTAGTCATTCCTATGCATGTATGTACACTGTGTCTATGTTCTGATAGCTTTAAATAGCTCCCCAATATATACTTCTCATGCTGTACGAGGTTTCACGGGAATCGGAGCTCATTTGAAATTGATATAAGGCATACAATTTTCGGAAAGATGGGTCAATTTTAATTTATAGGGAGGGTTATAGGTCAGGCACATAGCGCCAAACATTCACTATGACTATCCTAAACATATTTCAAATGCATTTTTGAGATGACATTAGAATGTGAAAGTCATACACAACATTGTAGGATGACATGCTATGAGTGATTTCAGAATGCACATGTTATGTCAGAAAGACATATAACTTACAGATTCAATCTGTACCACAAACATGCATTTGAAATATGTTTAGGATAGTCATAGTGAATGTTTGGCGCTATGTGCCTGACCTATAACCCTCCCTATAAATTAAAATTGACCCATCTTTCCGAAAATTGTATGCCTTATATCAATTTCAAATGAGCTCCGATTCCCGTGAAACCTCGTACAGCATGAGAAGTATATATTGGGAGCTATTTAAAGCTATCAGAACATAGACACAGTGTACATACATGCATAGGAATGACTAACAATAATTGCATGCACTCCGAAAATGGTTAGTGTGGTAGAGCTATATATAGCCCTTGCGTGGCTGTTCTAAGGTCATATTATTGTTCTCCTTGTCGTTCTGTACCATTTCGACTATTTATACATGCCTTTACGTGCAGTAGAAGTGCTGTAACAAAAATAACATTTAAATAAAAGAATAATTTGTAACAATACGTGAAATGCATATTTTGGCGCCGTCAAAGCCCGTTTCAGCTCGTCTAGTACGTCCCATTGGATTCCCATCAAAATTTGCAGTCCGGCAGTACTCCAATATGGTGTAATGGGCCCCATATGTTCAGCAATAAAAATAGAACATGTTTTGATGTTCTACACATGTTCCCAGCTAGTATTACCATATATAGCTATCAGATTCATCTTAAGTATGCTTCTACTAATATAATCCGATTTTAGCATATTTTATCTGCTGCTGGTAAGCCCAGGGGAAGCCTGCATATATGCAGGTACAAATGAATATAATTATCTATTTTATGATGATTTTTACCGCTTTAGGAAGGGCCCAGTGGGGCCCAGAACATAATGGTAGCCTAATATGGTCGTCCGGAAGCGTAGTTCCCACGCTATGGCGAAGCGGCAGTGTCCAGGAATATTTTCTGATTTTTTGGTTATTTTCGTGCTATTTTAGAAGGCCTGTAGCACCTGCAAAGGTTAATTTGAGTTTATTCCCACGACCTCCTCTAAAGCGGCACCAAGTGACCTGGAACCTGCCAGACCTCAGGGTCCTGGACCCTGATGTGCCTCATATCTCAAAATAGATGGAAATTATGAAATTCTGATTTATTACAGCATGCTTTCAATTGCAATATGGGCCACCGTGGTGGCAAGCTCCCTGGCTTTACTTGGGACCCTTGTGATTTGGACTTGTGTTCCGTTGGGGCACGTGCGTAGACGTGGCCGAGGGCGAGTGTGGGCTAGGGTTTGCGAGGACGAAGGGGTGTCTTGGCTGGGACATGTGAATGAAATTTATTGATAGTGCTGAACCCACTACAGAGTTGGGTATTTCTGTCATACAATGTATTCGATTTCTTTACTTAGTAGAAGAGACAGAGAAAAATTCTTGATATTGAACGGTCTTGTAGGTCACCAGGAATTGCAAGTGGTAGGCAAGGTCCAATATTAAACACAGCAGCAAAGTTTTTGTTACAACAAATAGAGCATATATTCTAATAGGTCGAAGCAGTGATAGCCAGCCACTCTTCGTGCATAACGTAGGTCACAGGACTCCTTGACTATTGAACATCGCCCAGCTGGACATTAGAACGAGACGAGACCGGTTAGATGAGAGAAGAAAAGATGGATCGACTCAGAGCAAGACTCAATCGAGGCTGCTTTCCAGAGCTAGAGCTATCCCAAGGTCCCTAGGTGAGGGGGAAACGACCACAGAAGCAGAGCGGGTACGGAGCAAGGCAAGAGGGGCAAAGAGCAAAATGTCCAGGAGTGGTGGTCGTCGTCGCAGTCTTGGGTGGAATCATTATGTGGAGAGTTGAAATCGTGAGCGCGAGAATGTGTGCGCTTCCTGGGCGACCTTGACGCCGACGAGACTGAGCCTGGCCTGGGCGCAGTCTGTCTAGTCAAACCTTGCAGCATTAAATCTGGCCTAGATCTGCCGCTGATGAGGAAATGCCTGGCCTAGGCAATCCCCCCAGCAGGACTGTGCACACTGCACGGTGCTGCTGTTGACAAGGTACCACAGGGAGTGGCTGAGAGGGTCGATTGACTACTCGAGACATGGGACCTCAGGACAGGGTGGCTCTACTCTTGATGACTTCTTCGGTACTTTGCTTTCTTGGCTGCTGAGAACTGCTGGAATGGGTCCTTTTCGATCACTGTTACGAGAAATCAGGATGTCAACGTGAAACAATAGAAAGGTGGACGTACGATCTTGAATAGGGGCAGCAAGTAGCAAATGACGTGCATCACGGGACTTGACACGACACTCGCCAGTATCCTTGTGACTGACAAGCAAGGGTGTGTTTGGCGCTAGCCCGACAGGTCGTATGTATCGTAGGTCGCTGACAGGCGAATGTCAGTAAGCCGAGGAAACTGTCGAGGCGCAAGCGGTTGATCAACGAGGTCGCTCAGTGGACGCAAACTTGGGTGCTTCAGTAACTGCACCAGGATGGTTGTTGAAGACTGGATGGCAAACTTCCTAGACTGAGGGTGAAAAAGGTAGCAAGCAAATAAGAGTGTAAATGCTCACATTTTCAGAAGTGGTTTACTACTTAAGAGAATGGACTCAGGATTGGACCCAGGAAAATGGGTGGCAACTTCCTACACTGCGTCTGACGGTTAGATTGCACTACAAGAAAAGAAGATAAACAAACTCACGTTTTCGGAAGGGGAACTGCCGTCCAAGCTAATGGACCCGAGGCTTACACTAACTCTAAGGTTTAGTATGCGAGAGCAAGAGTCGAAGAAATGTGCTGCCTACAATCGAAGAAAAAGCCTCTGCTATACTGGCTATGTCGAGTAGACAATACCAACTCTATTGGACTGAGAACGATGGATACATGGGTGGCAACTTCCTACACTGCAATTGAGGGTGAGAATGGCATTCAAGAACAGATGGAAGAAGAATATGCTTACGTTTTCGGAAGGGGACCTGCCGTCCAAACTAATGGACCCAAGGCGTACATCCTAACTCTGAAGTTCAGTGAGCGAACGAGCGTCGAAGAAAAGGTGCCTACGATGTAATGAAAAAGCCTCTGCTATACTGGCAGGCAATGGCGATGCCAAGTTGGCATCGTCTACTTGACATTGCCAACTCTAATTTCCCTGCAAGTGAGCGTCCTCAACAATCGTTTCAGAGGATATGCTGGGGCGGTGGAGGCAAAAGCGTGGGTCGATGATGGACAGATCGATGGGGGGTTGTCCGGGGTGCATCGGAAGCAATACCCTGTGCGCAGAATCGTCGAAGGAGGCGAATCAGTCGACGAGTAGCACAAGAACTTGGCGAACATTTTGGGATTGGGGTGCTTGAATAACGATAACTGGGCTGGTCCGGCTACTGATCGGGTGGCACGGGTGGCGAAAACAGGTTGTCGAGGAACAGGGGTACTTTCTATTGAGGTTCAAAGGTCGAATGAAAGGTAGTGTCGAGCACACCACTCGAGTCAAATGATGCAGATAGTGACGAAGCAGAGAGCCTAAATGGCATGGCTGGAACGCGATGGGCGAAGTATAGGCGGAGTTAGAGTGATTGGAGAGCTGTAAATGGCTGATGAGTTTGTCGTTGCGAAGTCCCTTGGGAGTGATGCGACGTGAGCAAAGAGAAAGGGGAGAATAGGTAGCACACACCATGTCAGGTTACCCGGACGCTGGCATCCCAAGCAATGGCAAGTACTAGCACTTGGGTCGGTAGCTGATAATATCAATGACATATGGGGTTGTCCTTCGGATGACTTCTCTTTGGACGAATAAAGATCTCCAATTGCGTCGGTTTCCGCAAAGATACTTACTATCCCGTCGGTCTGGGATCCATCTTGGGTTAGGTCGTAGTCAGGTGGGCTGTAGGAGAACTCCGGCTCTCTAGTTGACATAGCGCACCCGCAGCGTCCGTCAACAGTATTGTGCATCAGGAAGTTCACTCCTCTGTTGAAACCCCACGTATTGAGCGGACCATGGGCGAGGATGTGAGGGACACGGCGCTGGTGAGCATAATTCCTGTCCGCATGCACAACAGTATAGGCTGATGCAGCAGACCAGTCGCTCGTCACACCCTCATATGCAGCCCATGTCGTCCAGTTCTGTCCGTACTTCCACGAGTACCTGAACATATCCGCGCCCAGCGCCTGATGTATGAACGCGTATTTCCCAGAGCCCGAGTCGAACCCGAACGCATCGTTGTCATAGTCCACGGAGGGGAAGACCATGGGATTGCGGGCGGAGCCCTCGCGCACAAGGAGATGGTCGCGTGCGATCGTTGAGGAAGTACCGTCCGTCACGCCCGTCAGTGTCGCATTCCACACCCACGAGCTAGTCCCAGCGCCCGAAATCGTCGCAGGATCGGGGTTTGCAGCCGCTCCGCAGTTCATGGTGGTGATCGAGGGGCTTCCACCTTTGCCCGAGCTTGAGACGTTGAACGAGATGCTCGCCGTCACCTGGTCACAGTTCATCGGGACGTTGAATTCCAAGCTGATATCGACCGTCGTCGCGTTCGCATCGCCCGACTCCGGCTGTATACGAGCATCGTGGCCTGGCCTGAACTTCATCAACTGCGGAGGGACACTCCGCCTCAGACACAAGCAGCTTGAAGCTAAACGGATCCATCGTGATACTATTCAAGCGTCCCTGGAACGGCGCGTTGCCGTGATTGAAGAACGGTGACAGCGAGTCTCGCAAAGTGTATGTGTCAAACGGCGCAAACAGATTCTTCACGACCGTCCCGCTCAAGAGAAACGAGATGAAAAGGCAGCCTCTGTGCAGGAGGCATGAACATGTTGTACTTGATTTGTATGGACCTGTGGACCCAGGGACCTGTACATGCGCGTCTGCGGACATGTGCACTTAAGGGCTTATGGACTTAGCGACGAGCGTCTAGCGTCTCAGCGACACGGGACCAGCGTCTGAGCGACCAACGACCAGCGTCTGAGCGACCCGGGACCAGCGACTCAGCGACCCGGGTCTACCGACTCAGCGACGAGGGACGAGCGTCTCAGCGACCCGGGTCTAGCGTCTCAGCGACCCGGGACGAGCGTCTGAGCGACCAGCGACCAGCGTCTGAGCGACCAGCGACCGGGGTCCAGGGTCTCAGCGACCAGGGTCCAGCGACTGCTGCGGAGAAACCTCGGACCAAGTAGCAGTTCCCACGGAATTATGATCAGCATGTCCCCAGGACAAGCCAGGGGATCAACAGTGCCTGAATGCTATAATTAACCCAAAAAAGCGGTGGGTATGCAATAGCATTATCTATTATTCTGTAGTATATTCCCAATAGGTATTGCAGGCCTAGTATTTCCTAGGTATGCATCCCCTTCATCAGAGTGCAGCAAGGCTGCCCCAGCCTGCCCTTCATCAACCAGCATTTGCTGAGGGAAATGCAAAAAAGGTTTTACAGTAAGGCTATATTTCATTCAATCAGAAGGCTGGCAGCAGTGTGTATCGTTTGTAGTAGATAGGTGCGCATTGCGCAAGGACACTTAGCGTAGATTAACTATACAGTCTTTACGAAGTAGATAAATAGCTGTAGGCATCGTAAGGAGCACCCCACTTTTGACCTCTTGTGGAGTGCTTCCTTAGGTGCGATCTCTCTCTTTTCTCCTGTGTAGTTAGTTGCGCAATACTTACTTGTGGAGTGCTTCCTTAGGGATCCGCTTACTTGACGTTCAAAGCAGTGAAGAGTCCTAGCTGGCCTTGAGAATCCCGCGACGCGCCTGGATAGAATCCCGCGCGTTTCCCGCCTGAATTCCCACGCTCGTTCCCAGTCGCGAATCCAGATTCCCGAACGCGGGTTCTTGTCGCGAATTCCAGTTTCCCGAAACTGTTTTCCGAAACTGTTTCCCGCTACAATTCCCGACGGTCGTAACAGGTACAATTATTATGGAGAATATAATGCATTTCGAAGATTACAAGTCTAGTAATCTGTTGTAATGTCCATAAGATATTATTGGCATTGGAAGCTTGTATAAGGTAGACTACAGTTTATAGTGAATTACTTGGGAATATAAATGGTATATGACGATTATGACGATTTTGGGGTCTTATATGCGATTACACAGTCTATAATCCGTTTCCCTTTCTCCCGATGATGTACATGCTTCCATAAAGACGTATGAACACAACCGGTGCCGAGTCTCAGGTTCATGATGATTTCAACTGGAATTACAATCAAGTCTTCCTTCATCTTGGCTCGACCCATTGCCTCGAGGCTGGTAATTTAAGGAACACGCCGGGTCCGAGTCCAAGGAACTCCTCAATCGTCTATGTCTAACATCAACATGCATTTGAGAAAAATGAAGCCAAAATAGGATTTCAGCACCTCAATGTACCTATCTGACATCTGACACCCATTATCTGACACCTGGACACTTGAAATGTATAACTGACCCATATAAGAAGTAAAATCCAACCTCCGTTAGATAAAATATCTGACAATCGGAGTATCAATATCCAACAATTGGAGTATCTAATTCTGACAGAATAAAGTATCTAAATCCAACCTCTGTAAAGAATGTATTTCCAACACCGCAGGTTTATCATTATCTGACCCCTCAAAGAACACAATTCCAACCCGTATTAGAGGTAATTTCCAACCTATCTGCCCATAAAGTATATATATCCAACACATCTGTAGTATCCATATCCGACCTCCCGTAGTATATAAATGTGACCCATCTAGAATGTAAATTTGACCCTCTTTAATATGTATTTCCGACCCTTTTTAAAGTCTAATTTGGACATACTTCAGTATGTAAATCCAGCCCAAAAAGAACTTAATTCCAACATCTTTCTCACGTCATCGTGTAAAGCTTTGTATAGCGCCGTCAGAGCTAATGGCCCCCAACACAAACATGCATTAATAACGCCCTGAGGGCCAGCTAGTTGCTGGCAAAACCCAAACACCCTCAGGGCGTTAACTAACGGAATTGTTACGACCTGGGGGGAACCTGGGGGCCGGGGCGCGTTAGCGGCTTCCGGGGCAAGGCCTGGGAGAGCGCGCGGCAGCGGAGAAGGCGAAGGGGAACCGTTAAGGACGCTACAACGCCAACGGAGTCGCGCGGGGAGCGGGGCTACGGGGGCGAGACGCAAGGGGGCTCAAGGCGAGGACGGGACGGAGTCAGAGTCGAGGCGGGGAAGGCAGAGTCGAGGCGCGGGGAGACAGAGTCGAGACGCGGGGAAATGCCAAGCGGGATTCTGGCGGGAATCTGGATTCGCGCGGGAATCTGGATTCGTGCGGGAATCTGGATTCGTGCGGGGATCGCAGAGCGGGAATCGTTCGGGACTTTGGCGGGAATCTCAAAGCGGGATTCGGGCGGGAATCTCAGAGCGGGATTCTGGGCAGGACTCAGAGCGGGATTCGCAGAGCGGGATCCGGGACAAGACAGAGACAAGAGAGTCAGAGAGCAGGCGTGCTCAGGACAGGAGCAGAGAGCTCAGGATAACCGGGATCTCAAGGCAACACTTCTGTATCAGGAGGAGGTTCCCTAAGGAAGCACTCGACAAGTTAGCATTGTAAAACTACACTAGAGACAAGACAGAAACACACCTAAGGAAGCACTCGACAAGAGGACAAAAGTGAGTGCTCCTTACGGTGGCGACAGGTATTTATCTACTGGGCAGAATCTACAGGGAACGGGCATGCACAAACGCGCAACTAACTAGTTACACAATCTTGCGGGCGAAGGCCGCGCATACAGTGACGTGAATCCGGGATTCGGGATTCGGTGCGGGGTACATCTGGGCAAGATCTAAGGGAACGAGCGTGAAGCATGGTCAAGTGAAACAAAGAGAACTAAAGGAATGTAATTGTGCGCGAGGTATCAAGCTGGCGCACAGGCAGCGGGGTAATGAGCGTGGGGGGCGGATGTAATGCATACATCGTCTCGGGATAAGTTGCAGGCAACTTCTGGCGTGGATCAGGGTCGCGGGAGATCGACAGGGACCAACTTCGAAGAAGCCAGTGCTTCGATGTCGTAACGAAGCCTAATCGCGAGGCGCGCGCGGGGCAGGGCGACTAAGGACGGGGTTCGAGTCCTTGCGGACCATGAGATCAATCCCGCACACGGGGTGGCGGGAATGTGGTCTGCGGGCCGGGACAGGACACTACTAGCGAGACTAGTTGGCTGGCACGTGCGTGGCCAGGCCAATCACCTGGGGCTATCTCAAGATGAGGTTAGCATCGAGGAGCGGGGAAGCTAAGGGGTTTCCCTTGGACAACGGGAAACTCGCGCGATTCGCGACGGGATCATGCAGGGAATCTGGTTCGGGTTTCGACCGGGTTTCGAGTTCGGGTTTCGACTGGGAATCGAGTTCGGGTTTTGACTGGGAATCGAGTTCGGGTTTCGATCGTAGCGGGAATCTTTCGGGAATCAGAGCGGGGACTTAGCTGGGGTTGCGATGGGAATCGCGGCGGGATCGAAGGCGGGAATCCTGCGGGGGATTTGCGCAGGGATTCGAGACGAGACGCGAGGCGGGAAACGAGCGGGATTTCGACTGGGATCGTGCGGGGGAAAGGAGCGGGATTCCAACCGGGAAGCGAGCGGGGTTTCTACCGGGAATGAGCGGGGGAGTCTGGCGAGACTCTAGTCGGGAAACGAGCGGGGGGAGTTTGGCGGGACTCCAACCTGGACGAGTGGGGGAGTCTTGACGGGACTCCAACCGGGAACGAGCGTGGGTTGCGGGATTGTCAGAGAGGACGCTTGACAGCGTTCGCGGCGAGGCGGGATTCCTGGCGGGGCAGGCTGTGGACGAACAAGGGCAGGTCGAGAGGCACAGGATGTCGAAGGGGTTAGCTAGGGCACCGTGGCAGGACGAGCGCAGGGCAGGGTTCGTGACCGGGCAGGATTGCGGGATAGCAATCCTTGACCGCTGTCGTGTTGGCTTACTCAAGGCCAGACAGAGGTCGGCTTTGGACGCAGTGGATCAATCTCCTAACTGCACTTCATGACTGTGGACGCGAGGCCGGGATCTGGTATCCGGGCATAGTCGAGAACCTACGAGGTCTGGGATAGCTATGGCTATGGCTATGGCTGTGGCAGGCTATGGCTATGGCTGTGGCTATGGTGAGTGACTTCGGGACTATGGCGAGGTACGGGGTTCACTGGAGCGGGGAACAGAGCATGACGGGAGCGGGGAGCGAGCGGGGGATCATCCTAGAGTCGGGGGAACGACGAGGCGGGCTAGGGATGGATCGAGACACGGGGACGAGGCGGGGGACTGACGAGGAGACGTGGGCGAGGACAAGCAGGGGCGAGGAGGTCGTAGCGGGGCGGAACTCTTAGCAGGAGAATGCATGGCGAAGCAGAGGTTCTTCTGGGATCCGAGAGCGGGGGATCCTTTCGGGGATCTCGCCAAGGTCGCGATTCGGGTTTCAGTATACCGGGTTCTGTTCGGGATTGCCTTAGACATGTTGGGGTCCTGGGGGATCCCGACAGGAATGAGTCTTAGACTGAAATCTCACTGCCCACTCTCAAAGAATTTTTGCTTCATACAGATGACACAGAGATATACTATATTGTCGACTGTCTTTCCACGATCCTAATGTTTCCAGTCTTTCGTAGCTCACTGCACCGGCTCAGGAGTCAGGAGAGATACTATGCTATGACTTTGCTAGAATCTTTTGCCGGATGCTCCTTCATGGATCAAGAACAAGGTACTCGAAGCTAGAGTATATACAACTAAAATTCAAAGAACAGACAATGAATGGTAGAGTCGAGGATATCATCGTCACCGACATCCTCGAGCTTCTCCCGACTACTATTCAGGAAGTCCCTAAGCAATGGCTGACAAAACGTTTTTTCTGCAAAGCCTCTAACGACCGCTTTCTGATCCTGAGCGTCCGAGCATCTCGTATACGGCCCTCGCAATCCATCTCATCATCATTGCATCACAATCCACCTCTTTTACCTACCATATGAACCACAAGCACAGACGCGAGTGCTGCTTCTGGGGTCTGTACCAATGTCGCCGAGAACAAGGACGGTGTCTGCTCAAGGGTGTCCGAACTTCCCCCACTTCTTGAAGGCATATTCTCGCAGACAGATCTCAGCGGCGCAAGTGACTTGGTCAAAGACGGTGCAACAGAAGCCTTGTCTCCAAAACGTGATAACTCAGGAGAGGTCTGTGGGACGGGAACAGCTTCCGGTGAGACTGCATTGATGACAGACCCCTGAATACTGAACATTTAATCAAAAGACTCACCTTCAAGACCAGGAAGACAAGGAACCAATACCAGATCTGAGCCCGACACCTCCAACGCCATCGATAGGACAGACTCCGATGGCAGGACTAGGTCTTCCGGTAGGAATGCGTCCATCTCTGAAAGGACAGGTACTGGCCCAGTGGACGAAGTCAGAGCCAAAGATTCAGTCGACTTTGAAGGTGCTTCAACTTGCTCCTGCTTCCCCTTGCGTCTTGATTCAGTTAGAGACATCTTATGGAGACTACAGTTATCAGAGTCCTTCCGGTGAGTCGAGGTCGAAACACTGGATGCCGAGTCAAACAACTCTATGAGGCCCAGCCCAGAGTCCGCTTGCATACTCGTATCCACGAACGAATTCGACTTTGCTTCCGAATGGTCAACACTGACAGCTGGCCGGGCTATGAATACACTCTCCTCTGCGTTATTTTCCAATGGCACAGTGCGTGACGCCGGCGTAGGTGACAGACAAGCTGCTGCTCTCACCTCCGAGTGCGCAGCATCGCCTCCTTCTTCGCTCGAGCCACCACAGCTGGATCCGCAAGCAACTGGCGGGGAGAACTAGCTGGAAGAGCAGACATAGATGTGTTCGACGCATCAGGGGTGTCATAGATTATCGGACCAGAACATGCTTTGGTCGGTGAGTCACGACGTCGCACAAGTCCGAGGCCAAAGATTCCCGGAATACAATTGAAGGCAGCGACAGTGCTTGCTCAGGAGCCGTTTGCACGCGCGTCAGGATCAGAGAGTCGGTAGCTCGAGCTATACCAGTCGCAGCCGCAAGCGTCGTGTCGGGGACTACTACCCGTGGGAACTTACTCCAAAAATGAGATAATGCCGGGTCACGGTACCTCTTTGAGAGTGAATTTTTTTTAGGAGAAACATCATAGCATAGGGGCCGCTCTCAGACTCGGAAGAGAAGACAGACAATCCAGGCCTCAATCATTGGGCACGTGAGTACAAACTTTTTGCTTTAGACGAGCGTAACATTAAAGCCGCCATAACCCTCACTACCTACGGTGTTTGGGAATTTCAACGCTATTCCCACTACAGAGGTGGGTAGTACTGTCATACAATGTATTTGATTCCTTTACTTAGCAGAAGAGACAGAGAAAATTTCTTGATATTGAATAGTCTCGTAGGCCACCAGGAATTCCGAGTGGCAGGCGCGGTCCAATGCTAAGCGCAGCAGCGAAGATTTTGTTACAACAAATAGAGTATATATTCTAATAGGTTGAAGCAGTGATAACCAGCCACTCTTTGTGTGTATGGTAGGTCACAGTCCTACAGAGCGAGGCAAGAGTGGCAAGAGCAGAATGTCCAGGAGCGGTGGTTGTCATTGCAGTCTTGGGAGGAGTCTTTGCGCGGAGAGCTGGAATCGTGAGCGCGAGAACGTATGCGCGTAGTGGGCAACCTTGACACCGACGAGACTGAGCCTGGCCTAGGTGCAGTCTGTCTAGTGAAACCTTGCAGCATTAGCTCTGGCCTAGATCTGCAGCTGATGAGTGGGTCGATTGACTGTTCCCCGCTTAGATTCCGTTGCTAGACTTGAGACTCTTGAGACCTCAGGACGGGGTGGCTCTACTCTTTATGACTTCTTTAATGCTTTGCTTTCCTGGGATATGTGGCTGCTGATCGCTTTTGATCACTGTTACAAGAAGTTAGGATGTCGACGTGAGACAAGAGAAAGGTGCATGTACGATCTCAAATAGGAGCAGCAAGTAGCAAATGTCGTGCAACACGGGACTTGACACAACGCTTGCCAGGATCCTTGTGGAAGGAAACTGGCAAACAAGGGGGTGCTTGGCACTAGCCCGACAGATCGCATGTATCGTACGTCACTGACAGGCGAATGTCAGAAAGCCGAGGAACTGTCGTGGATGAAGCAGCAGGCGTATGATTAACGAGGTTGCTCAATGGACGCAAACTTGGGTGCGTCGGTAACTGCACCACTGGCAGGATGGTTGTCGAAAACTATATGGCAAACTTCCTACATAGACTGAGGGTGAGAAAGATAGCAAGCAGATAAGATTGTAAACGCTCACGATTTCAGAAGTGGTCTGCCACTTAACAGATTGGACCCAGGATGGTGGATATCTGGGTGGCAACTTCCTACACTGCGTCTGAGGGTGAGAATGGTATTCAAGACCAGAAGAAGAATAAACTCACGGTTTCGGAAGGGGAACTGTCGTCCAAGCTAATGGACGCGAGGCGTACACTAACTCTACGGTTCAGCATGCGATTGAGGGTTAAAGAAAAGACCTGCTTACGATTGAAGAAAAAGCCTCTGCTATACTGGCAATGTGGAGCTGACAACTTAATTGCCCCGCAATTCAGCCCCCTCAAGAATCGTGACGGAGGATATGCTGGCTCGGCGGAGGCAAAGGCGTAGATCGATGAGTGACAAATCGATGGACGGTCGTCCGGGGTGCATCGGAAGCAGCACCCTAAGCAGTTCGCGTAGGAGCGTCGAAGGAGGCGAATCAGTCGAAGAGTAGCACAAGAACAAAGCGGACGTTTTGGGGGTTGGAGTGCTTGAGTATTGAGAACTGGGCTAGTCTTTCCACTGATCGGGTGGCACGGACAGCGAGAACAAGAGTACTTTCTATTGAGGTTCAAAGGTCGAATGGAAGGTAGTGTCGAGCAGACACCACTTGAGTCAAATGGTGCAGATAGTGACGAAGCAGAGAGCCTGAATGGCTGGAACGCGATCGGCGAAGTATAAGCGGAGTTGGAGTGGTTGGAGAGCTGTAAATGGCTGATGAGTTTGTCGTTGCAAAGTTCCTTGGAAGTAATAAGACGTGAGCAAAGAGAAACAAGAGAAAAGAATAGCACATACCATGTCAGGTTACCCGATCACTGGCATCCCATGCCATGGCAAGTACTAGCACTTGACTTGGTAGCTGGTAATATCACTGACATATGGGGTTGTCCTTTGAGTGGCTTCTCATCGGACGAATAAAGATCTCCAATGGCGTCGGTTTCCGCAAAGATACTTATAATCCCGTCGGTCTGGGATTAATCTTCGGTTGGGTCGCAGTCAGGTGGGCTGTAGGAGAGCTCCGGTTCTCCAGTTGACATAGCGCACCCGACAACTATCTGCATCTCGAGAATGATGTATGCGAGGTATACCTCATCAACCTTGCTTGCTGAACGAAAGTTGTTGGCATCGGCATCCCAGTTGGTGCTGCTCAAGCGCACACCGTGTTTGAGATAAGCAAGACTTTCCGATATCGAAGTGTGAACATCTTTGGAAACGAGCGGAGGGAAATCGTGATCATCACTGCTGCTGTTGTGAGTGAGGTCTGAGGTTCGGGTATACGGAGGGTTGGATTTGGATACACCGAGGGGTCAAAAATAGATTCTCACGAGGGTCACATACATATACTTTACGGTGGTCAGATATTGGTGCTATGAGGGGTCAGAAATCAATACTCCAGGGGTTGGATTTACATACTTTTGAGAGGTCGAATTTGCATACTTTGAGAGGTTGAATTTAGATACTTTGAAGGGTTGGAATTGGATACTATTAAGGGTCAGAAATGTATACATTGGAGGGTTGGATTCTTGTAAATGCCGGGGTTGGATTTAGATAACTCAAATTGTCAGATATTATTTTGCAAGTTGTCCGATATTACTTTTAAAATGTTGGCGATAGCCGTTATAATTGTCAGATTTATGTATTATAAGGGGTTGGATTTATATAAGTCAATGTGTCAGATTATGATAAAACACGGGTCAGATAGGTACATTGAGGTGCTGAAATCCTATCTTGCAAAATGAAGACAATTGATACATCGCTTGAAAGCGTCTAAGGAGCACATACTGGGCATCTCGACAGTTTAGATGTTAGAAAGGATAGGCTTCATATCATATTCATATCTAGACCCACGAATATGCACAAAGTCTGTAATTTGCACTTAGCAAGTGCCAAACACGTAGAAGTTATCAAGAATGTACCGAGGAAACTCATGCGCGGAGGCATAAACGAAGAGTGGCTCAGGCACCAACCACAAGTCTTCTTATCGCTGAAGCATATTTCAGATGCGATTAAGAGTGTCTTTGATCAGATATGTGTAGAAAAGGGCAATCGAATGAAAGTTTAGCGGATGAAAGAGTTGAACATGGGCCCGGGTCCTTCAGCGCCGGTCGCTTGTGGTGTGAGAGACTTGCAGGTCACTTGTGACAGCCTGAGGCGCGTCAAGCGTGACATTTCCAACTTGAAGTCGTTGTTCGTCTTCTATCTTCGCTGTCATCTACGCTTCAACCTTCCACGCCAAGAACCACTTCCCGACTTCTCACTTCTCAACCTCCCCAAGTAGTCGGTGTAGTCGTTCAGGCAACAAGCTTCAAGTCTGTTTGAAGCAGCATGCGGGTTCCACGTTGCCATGCAGCATGTCTGAGTGCCCGTCGCGGCGCTGTCACTGTATTTGACGCAGCGTAGAACTTGAGTTAATCAATATCGCAGTCATCTATATAATAGTCTGCCTTTTGCTACGCCCCTAAACCCGCACGTTGCCCAAGGGCCCAACAACACCATCGCATGCTCTTTTACGCCCGAGAGTACCTGTATTCCTCGACGCGTCGTACAGTGACCAAGACTGTACGCTTAATCACCCGCGCTCCTTCTGCGTTTACCGCTCGAGCACCTACCTCCGGCGTGGACGCTCAGAGTAGCAGGAATCCGACGCAACCGGTGAAAGTGAAGAAGACACGCTTCGAGACAGAGCTGGCGGTGTCGAGGCGGAGAACTGGACGGGAGAGCGGGATGGAGACGTTCAGGCGACTCATTATGTACTACATGGCCCCACCGCAGATGGTGCACTTCCCGGAGGAGATGGTCAAGCATAGTCTTGTAACCAGACCGCACTCTTTTTAAGGCAAGCGGAGCTTGCGAAGCGTAGCGGTCTGGAATATAACGAAAAAATTACCTGAGCCGCCAGGGGAGTTTGAAATTAATACAAATGTAGTAGTGAAACCGTGTACATGTAATTGCCGAGACGCGATTAAATTTTAATTGAGTTAATGACATCATTGTCACAAGTGAGTCACACGTATGTAAATGCCGTGAGAGGGGTACGTGAGTGTGCCGTTCTCGACCCTTAGACTTCTACTTCGACGACGCGACGCGCTTAACGCGCGTCTACGTCGATCTACTTCGCATCCCTGCTCGATCGCGTCTGCTACTGCATGGTCTACAACTGCTCAACATATTTCTTGGAAGTGCCTCGCAAATCAACAGCTTTCGATGGTCCTCAATATCAGCCAGCAAGAGCTCTAGTTGACGAGCTAACGTCTCAATGTCAAGATGCTTTTGAGCGGCCGCTCAGCATTTTTCAACAAAATGATATAAATCAAGCATGCTATCTACTGAGCTTGCAGACGTCTGGGGCTAAGCTTCCTAGGCTATTCCAGATACTTTCGGCTCTCGAGGTTCTCTCTGGCAAGAATCTGGTAGTTCGTGCAGGTACGGGCTCAGGGAAATCTATTGCTATGGCCCTTCCGATGCTACTTCGTCCGAACTGGATTTTTGTAACTATAGCACCTCTAATGGCTCTTCAACATCAGCATGTGAGTCCTCCTACAATCTCTATAATATATAATAGCTCTAATGCTTTGGTTGATAGGTCGAAACCTTCACAAGACTTGGCATCAAATCTGTTGCAGTCAATAAAGAGACACCGCCGACCGACAGGCCAAGGATCATGTCTGTATGTCATTTAACATTATGGATAAATACATTCGACTCTAATTCAACTGCAGGACATTCTAGCTGGTAAATACCAGCACATTATAATCTCTCCCGAGCAATGCTCGCGCGTTGGGAGCGATTGCCCAATGTTCACGAGGCTTCTTGAGAATCAAAGCTTTGTCAATAGGATTAAGTGTCTCAATTTTGACGAAGCTCACTTTATTGTAACTTCTGGCGAGCCGGACAAGGAGGGCAATGTATTCAGACCTGAATACTCGAAGGGCTTTGAGATTCTGCTTCGTCTGGCTACTGGTACTCCTTGTGCGATCTTCTCAGCGACGATGCCCCCGAAGGTCAAAGAACAAATACTGATGTCTCTCCGGATTCCCTCTGATCCCTCGAAAACTCGTTTTATCTCCTTATCTACTAATCGGCCTAACCTCTCATTTGCTGCCAAAAAAATCTCCGGTCGACTTGCTGACTTGTCTAACTTGGACTTTCTTTTCCCGGACTCATACCACCCACCTCTAGCGAGGTTCAAAAAAACTCTGATCTTCGTTCCTACTACTGATATGTGTCTGGCAGTCGAAGAGTATCTCGAAGATAGACTTCCGGGTGCCATCAAGAGAATTCACGCATCCCTATCAGCGCAATATAAAAAAGAAACAACTATAGAATTCTGTGACCCCAATGGGCCTGTTTTAGTGCTAATTGCTACCACTGTCCTCTCTAACGTAAGTCTCATTATATGCGCCTTATATCAACTCGAATTGACATACTTTTATTAGGGGTTTGATCCGCCGGATGTTGATCTTGTAATTCTATATGGTGTTCCAAAGGACATGCTCGATTTCGAGCAGATGGCCGGAAGAGGAGGTCGCGATGGCAAAACCAAATGCCTGGTCCTCCTTCTGGCCGAGCCATGGACTTACATTGAAGGAGAAGAAGACATAAAGAATAAAAATGGGTCTATCTGCACTAAGGCCCTCAGGACCGGAAACGATGTCTTCGATTTTGTTCAAGACAACGGTTGCCGTCGCGAGCATCTTGCGAAGTCAAATGCAGATGATACAGACACTGGTAAGTGCCTTAACATTTTTTGGTCGAACTCCTATTAATTATTTCACAGCTCTGGACTTCGAAGGCCCATTCTGTTGTGATTCTGAGGTGCATGGAAGTGCATATAGTCTGGATTTCTGGCTACCTAACGCCAGTCACAATGCCTTGGCACACGCAGCTGTCCCAGGCTCGGACTCGGACTCGGACTCGGACTCGGACTCGGATATGGATATTGACTCCGGTTTAATTTTCGTAGGCTCGCAGTGTCCTCTGCCTCGAGTATCAAGGATGGTCTACAGACCGATGGCGGAAAGGAAGGATTTAGAGGTGCTTGTCAATTCTTGGAGGGTGAAGGTCCACTCCGAAGACATTGGTGCATCCTTTTTCCCAATGAACGACATCTTACCGGCTAGCTTAATTCCTAAGCTCGTTCGACTTCCTTCTGGCTCATCCGAGCTTTCGACACCAGCCAACATCACCAAATTCGTTGGCCGGAGTGAAGAATGGATGTGCATATATGCACATAGCCTTCGCACCCTGATCGCCGAATTTGATGCTGCAGTAGCTGCATCGAAGGTGAAACGTGTCCGGAAACCCCGCGTACAAAAGCCGCAGGATATTTATATGGGTGTCTTGAAAGCACCCAAGCAAAATACGAAGGGAAAAGGACGCGTTCCAACTTCAACACCAGCACCATCAGCTTCAACACCAACACCTATAGCTTCAACATCGCAGACAGCTTCAACACCAGCACCATCTACTTTAATACAAACACCAATACCTTCGACATCGCAAAAACGAGCCCTACCAACATCACCGCAGCAGGAAACACGCAAACGTGCTAAAAGAGAGCCGTTAGGCGAAATTCCATTAAATTATCGATTAAATTAAGATCACAGATGTACCTGATTATGGACTATTGAATGTAACATTAATCTTCATTATCAGAGTCAATAATATCCTCTAATACTATTACTCCGTCCATTGAGGCACCCTCGAATGGGTCGGGTACGTCTGATTCCGTATCAGTTGCAGGTCGAGTCCTACGGTCTGCGTGGCACTTGTACCGCACTCCGAAAGTCTTCACGCCAGTCTTTTCTAGAGTTTCACCACCGGCCTATGTAGAATATAACTTTAGCTAATGATTAATATGAGTATATGCATAAACTTACCTCTAAGGCATCCTTGACTGCAACAGCCGTGTTCCTCTTGTAATTAACTCGGTATAGATCTGTCTCTCGCAATTTAAGCCGGATCATTTTGATATGAAGGTTACGACTTGGGTCTTTGTGTGTAGTGCCTCGCCAAGATAAATTTGCCATTGTCATGGCCATATCTCGAAGGTGACGATACATTCCGGTGATTGGTGACAAGTTTTCAAGGTGTTCGGCCGTTCCGTGAACTCCTTTTCCAGCGAAGTGTTTCTAAAACTGATAGTCAGACTAGACTCGTAAACCAGTCGCTTGTCTTACCTTCTGATAATTGATATGATGTTCCATATTCATATCAACTCCCATATAATGTCCCTTGTGTCCCGACATGTTTACCAGCGAATTATCACGCATAACATCACTGTAGGAGAGGTTAAATACACGATATCATAGAGAATATGACACTCACGCGAACTCCGGAGGCCAAGAGATTGAGAGGTTTTGGATCAGATGCAGTATCTCCATGGAATAGTTTTTGCCCCCGCAACCATTAAAGAAACGCGCCAGAGTACCCAATAGTATCTCAAGACGACCAAAGTCCCCCGAAGAGATAGCCTTATCAACCTCTCTATAGAGCAGAAGATCCCGGTTCAATAGAATAGCATTGCGAAGGCATGTGTCAGTCTCGTTAGGGCCGGGTCCGGTGCATATAGCCAGGCCCCTTTCACTCGCAAACTCAGTAAGAATGTCCGCAGCCGTTTTTTTGAGGTCATCAGCACTAGGATTCGTTCTAGCATAGTCCTCCAGGTTAGTATATCCAGTCTTAATCTCCCAAGCACGTAGAATGTTGCCGTCGAGTATATCAGAATAAAAAGCCTTCAAAGTAAAGTAATCCGGCCTCGGGCAGTTAACTTGACTGATTCCCAGTAAGAGCCTGTAATAGGGTATACTTCCGATATCGTTCGAGTTCCCTCCGTGCAGATGCTTCAGTAGCCAGCCTTGATTAAGATGCAAATGAAAAAAGCCTATACCCAGTTGAAAGTTTTCCATCCGTAAGAATGTAGTCTTGTCGCCTCGTCTCTCGAGAAATGCACTTCGTGTGCGACTGTTCGTGAGCTGATCGTGGTACGAAGGTATTGCCAAGTTGTCTAAGACCTCGTCTGAGACTTTCAGCAAGTTCTTATACATCGCTTCGTAGAAAGCCATGACTCCCATAGTGGTGGACTCGTCATATTGCAAGGTCGGCAATATGCACTCGGTAGTCTTGTGTCCTTCGGGGGGAGGCCGGTGAGTTTCGTGTCGGAGTAAGTCCCTATATGCGCTTGAGCTAGCATCGAACCCTTCTGTATGTGAGAAGAGTATCTCGAGTATGTTGACTATCAGATGCTGGGAGATGGACGTATAGTTCTTGCGAGACGGAAGTATATGTTGACCGTAGGTGATTAATGGACAATCTTTGCGCCGCTCCATAACAGACCGGAGTTTGCAAGCCTCTGCTGCAGAAGGCATTCGGAGAGGGTACAATATCGAAGCAGTGAAGCTTCGGACTGTTGGCAAGGCACCAGGACGTTGAGAGACATGCGTAGACATGCATATCTGCTCGTTGTCAATACCAAGCATATGAGGGCGGCTTGCGATCTCCGAAGCCTTCTCTAAGAGGGACGTCTTCAATTTTCTGTGCAGGTTCATCACCGAGTCAAATGAGCAGGATAGCCCAGCTTTAGCCAGAAAGCTCATAGCGATTTTTGAGGCCCCGGTAGAGTACAAAAAAAGGCCAAGGACTTGCTGGAACTTGATTGACAGCCTTGACCGGCTTTTACAGAGTTGAGCAAATACGATGCCGCAAATCTAAAAGAAAGACATTTAGAACACTTGAACAATAAAGCAGACGTTGTTGAGACACATACAAAGTCCGGTTTCTTATAAGTATTAAGGACTGCGGCTCGAGCACCTTCCGCAGCTGTATAGAGCAAACGAGCCAACGTTGGCGCCTTGTCCTTCAACACACCAGTAACTTGTCCTTCAAAATCGAAGCTCCTCACAGAGTCTTCCGTTATCATTTGTGACCCTCCCCTCATATCGGCTTTTGTCTCCTCCATTTCCCTATCAATGTCATCGCATATCAAGTCCGCCGCGAAGCCCGTGTCGCGCAACCAAGATTCGAGTGTCTTCCTGCCGCGCTCGTCTCGCGCAATCAAATTCAAGAGATTGCCCATTTGCACATTGTTTCGCATGAAAGCTGATTTGTGTGCCGGAAAGCTTGAATTGCTGGTGAGAATTTCGCAAAGTAAATCGGCGATGGACATGTTCATAGGTGGTTCGCGCAGCTTATCGAGGAAAGCCTTGATTCGAGTTTCATGGTACCGACTTGAAGACACATCTCCGTGCCATACGAGTGTCGGAGATATAAAAGTTGGCTGGTAATGTTGTGCTGCATAATTTCTATTAAATAAATTGGCCCCGTAGCCGTTCATAGTGTCTATACGACGGGGCGACACTGTGAACGAGCAAAAGCGCTCGCGAAGCGCTGAATCGATCGTTTTACCGTGCGTGACGCAAACCTCAGGGCAGACTGATCAAAATCTAGGTTTGCATTACGAACCCATCATGTTATTTTTGGATATCTAGTATACCTCACATATTGCTACTACATTTGTATTAATTTCAAACTCCCCTGGCGGCTCAGGTAATTTTTTCGGTATCTTCCAGGCCGCTACGCTTCGCAAGCTCCGCTTGCCTTAAAGAGAGTAGCTGGCCTGGTCACGAGGCTAGGTCAAGCAGGCCAGGTGTGTTTCGTCTGTGATACTTTCTGCGTCGATGACTCATCACGCCTACAGCTATTCGTATCGCAAATCAATGCGCAGGCCTTATCAGACCTCACTACAGTACAAGCTCCAACGTGGAATCCATGCTATACGTCCTTCCTCTGCCCATTTCGTACCTACTTCATATTCACCCTAATTCACATCGTTCCATCCTCACTACATTATTTCCGCAACCTTCTGTCTTCTCTGTGCTGTTTCCGTTCCACCTTTTGTCATCCGCCTTCTCTGTGGTGTTTCATTTAATATATTCCTGCCTATTTAATTACCATGCTGTACTGCCCATTTGCGAATATTCATAACAATTCTAATTTTATTGAACTTGTAGCACGGTCAAAGCCTGACGCAGACTCAAGCTCCGCACTTAACACTACAGTCAGCGGCGGGCGCTTCGGAATCATGTTGCCTGTCGTTGACTCAAGCGAACAATCTGGGAGACCAGGCTGACCTCTCTTAGCTTCTGTGACAATTGTTCCGCTAACGGCATTGTGCACGCGGAGAAGCGTTTTCACTGGGTACATATTTAATCCATTTCGGCTGGCCATGATGCACAGTCTGCGATTCGCGACATACCATTCTTCAAGCAAATGCATTTTCTCAAGCAGACGGTGGAGGAGTTTAAATATTTGACGAAAGTCGAGTGCAGGGACATCGCAAAGGTGGTTCATCTGACAAAATGGTGCGCTCACTTCTGTCCGTCCGCTATCTCCTTAGTCTCACGTTTCTCACCCCCCCTCTTTCTGAAATGCAGTACCTCTCCGTCGGGAGACACAATCGTCCATCGTTGAGCGATAAGCTACCCAAGGCGAGTGTGCGCGTGCGCGCGATGCGTATCGTTAAGCTTGTGCTCGCTTTCCGTCCTGTCTCGTCAGCTAACCATTGGAAGGCGCAATCTACCCAGAAAGAGAGGATGGCTGAATGCGCAACCCGGGCGTAGACAATATCAAGCGGAAGCCTACGGATGTAGGAGGGGTGGTTAACAAGCAGGGAGAGGCGAGGCGAGGTGAGGTGATACTGGGATTCGGAGGGAAGAGAAGCAAGAAGGCCGTGAAAAGTTGACGTAAAGGACGGAGTGTATGATGGCGCTTTCAGGCTCCTTCAACTATCGAGACTTCTTCATCCGGCCATGCCTCTCGAAGCAGTTAACTCGGTGGACAACAACATTCCTTCTCCTGAATCGTCCAAACCAGGATCGAAGTTGCGTTGAGTGGGCCGGACCACTTAGAGCCCGAGCGCGAGGCTACGACAGATTTCGACATTCTTGCCGACTTCGATCCACATTTCCGCTCAACTCCTGCCTAGCAACCCACTCGCAGTTCCGCAGCGGATTTCCCTCGAAGCCAGCGATGGGTTACTAGCTGAATCTGTGGCCTTGGGCGAATACCTTCGTATGGCGTTAACATAACTGGTGTGTGTTGCGCTGCCGTATACGTTCGTTCAACTTACTGATTACTCTCTAGTAGAGTACATCTCTTGTCATTATCCATCTAGGATGCGGCTGCCAGAAATATTATCAGAAGCGCCCAAGGCAATGTGTCCGTATCAAAGTTCTTCCATTTCCAAAGTTCTCTCTTGTTGAACGGCACACCACCCGTCGCACTGCCCTCCCGATCATTGCTTTCAGCTATTAAGGTGCCCATCGCCCACATACTTAGACCTTCTCTCCCCTCACTCACCTCCATGATCCATCTTCATCCGGCATTTGCGACAATCATCGTCCTCCAATCCATGTCCGAGCAATACTCCCTTACAAGTTACAACACAACTGGCCAACCACAAATCGAGGGCCGTACCATTCTGATTCACACCAAGAGCGTCGGTAGAAGGGTAGAGCATGAGAGCCCTAAGAAGCAAGAAGAAGTCGATTCTAATTCGGCTCTTTTGCCTTCGAACTCGCCGAGCCTCGATTACACCTCGCGTTGCAGGTTCAACGGCTCTTCAAGCTTTAACATGTCGCCTACCTCTGTTTCACGTCTCGTGGTTGACCAAGGCCTCCCGGGAAAACATATGCATTTAGTTCTTCACCGTGAATAATCACACATACAAAGGTTGTGATGTTATAGTCACACCTTGGTAGCCATTCATCGGACACAATCAGTGTCACTATTCAAATGTGTTTCACGGCAAGCAACTCATCTATGCGCATTATACATGTATCTCTCAACTAATGCATGTTCACTTTCTACTTCGTAACGGAATATTTCTGTCTCAGAGCCCATCACTCATCAAAGAACCATTCGACTCCTTCGATGAGACCAATAGGGGTTCCAGAAAGGTCATCGAAAGGAACAGGGGTGAGGTTCAAGTCGAACTCCTCGCAGCCGGCACAACTGTCGACAACACGCACAGTGACCGATTTGCCTTTAACTAGAAATAAATGATCATAGTTAATGGTACTGTATGCGGTTGCTATTTGTAAGAGTACGTACAGCTGGCAGTGATGTTCTGCTGACAGATTGGGTTGTTGTGAGGGTCCGACGGATCTGCCCCTCTAGAAAATAATCAGCGGAAATGTCTAAAAGGGAGTGCGGAGTATCGGCTGTTCCTCACGGGAAACTGTTGAAGAGTTGAAGAGAGACGCCGACGGCTGAATCATTGGCGCCGATTATAACTCCACAGGCTCCGAGAGGACTAGGTTCGAGTGTAGTTGCTATGTGTGCACATAATCAAAAAAAAAATAGCAGGCAGGAGCTATAGTTCGACAACGCACCGTTACCGATGTGGACACCTCCAAACGGTGGCTTGAGATCATTTTGGCGAGGCAAGTTGGGTACTGCAGTTGCTACAGCGACTAAGGCGCAGGAGGACAAAAAGGCGAACTTTGCGAAGGCGAACATTGCTTTGGTGTTTCTCTGAGAGAACTAAGTGCTTTGGACCATAGCTCTTTATACTGCGTTCGCTATCTAAACATTTATCCATCCACAGGATTTCTTGGATATAGACCATTTGAAACTGAGTCTTGAAAGACACCGGCACGTACATCCTTGCTGAAAAGAGATTCTTTTGTTTTAGTGCTTAGACCCGAGCTGACCGACAGGGAATGCAAGTGCAGATCACCGTTCTGCAAAAGCTCATGTAAGCCTCTTCATCCTTTCAAATCCCCGGACGCAGATAGCATATCAAACGACATGACAGTGTGTATGCTTCAGCGACACACAGTCGTAAGAAGTGCTTACTCAGTTGAAGTCGACGGATAAAGGTCTCCGTCGCCAAAGATGACCTGCGGTGAACATTTATCCGTCTCGTCAAAAGCGGAGCAGATATTACCACCGTATTGGCATGTCAAAGTAGTCAACCCGCATATACCACAGTATAGCACAGGGGAGAGTTACACACCGGGTGCTTTGCTTTACGCAATGTCTCTGCCACAATATCCCGAGAGACGTCTTGACACAGATGCGAAATTCTGATCCTATGGCATGGAAAGCATGCGGACCGCATATGACCGGGTGTACATCTAAAATGTAGTTTGATTCAGTCATTTATGTTGTGCAACATAGAGCAACAATTTACTCTACCGCCTGGTCCGTAATGTGCATAAACTATATGACGTCGTGGCTGGTGGTAAGGAAAAGCGATGTATGACTTTGCAATAACACTGAAAGAGCATTAGCCTTTTCACAGTCGGATAGAATAACAATAATCCGAAGTCAATATTAGCTGACACCGGCATCACGGAGACCTATTGGAGGCCGAGAGTCATCTAAGAGGCTTTGGTATAGACCACCTGATATTCTAAGCTTTTCCCGCCGAATTCCAGAAACCGAATCTATCGATCACCTGGAGAAGAAGATTAGCCAGTTGTTCCAGAGTGAAACACCTGAAAATGGAGCTGGGCTAGAGCCCTCATCTGTGCGGAACGGCATCGATGTGTAAATTACTTCGGATGGCCCAGCCTTGCTCATGATAGTTAGCTAAAAGACGGAGTACAGCGCTCTATAAGTAGAGCTCCGAGATCGCTCACCGCGGCCTACAATGCTTCAGCGCTGGCGGCTAATCCAGAGGGCACTGTAAATAGAACGTGTCAGATATATCCAAGAAATAGAAATTAGAGAGATAACTACACACGCACGTAGTCATAGTTGAAGAGCAGGGGAAATAGTATCAGCCACACTTTCAAAGGGCCAGATAGGCCTCGCGCATGCTATGCTTTAGTGTACTTGGAAAAACAAATCATTTCGGACCTCGAGCTGGACACTAATATAAAGACAGGGGAGATAAAATGATCACCGCATATCATAAGGTCCGGAACCTGTTGGAGAAGAGATGGATGGCTACCCATTGAGAGTTGGACTGTTAACCAATCAGCAGCTGCTCGGCCAACAGCTACTAGCCGGGGAACGATAGAAGATTTATCCCATAGATGTCCAATAAGGGTTCACTTCCGAAGAATGTCCTATCTTCAGATCAATTACTGCTAAGCAGGACCTCTCCCGTATCACGCACCTCGACAAACGATGTCAGCAGTCATATGAAGTGATAAATATGAACCTTTTTTTTCAATAACATGGTATGCTTTGAAGGGGTCCAGATTAGTGACGTTTGAGGAGAACGATAGCGTCTGTATGATTAGAACGTAAATGTGGAGGCCTGAATTTCGATCCAGTTACGGACATATCCATGCAGAGGATATCAAAAAGCTATGTCTACGCTATGATCGGGCTTTCTGCGTAATTGACCTTGCATCGGCTGCTTCACTGGTAGATTGCAGGAGCCAGACAACGGGAGACCACTGGTCATATCGCCATATGGGTTCTGCAAGACTGTGGTGATTGATCTCCGGAGATCATTTGTGCGTATTGTCTGCTGATGTTCTAGAGGCTCGAACGTCTCCTGGGTGTCACGGACAATGCAGATGAAAAAGAGCGACAAAACTTGATGACCACGAGTCGTGGTACTCATCAGTCCAACCAACTCCATGAGATTAAAAGCCTTGTGGTTCTCTGCAATCCATGGAGCTCACAGAATCAAGCGCCTCTGAAATGCGGCCCGTATTCTGACTGGCAGCGCACCCTCACTACTCATATAGATCGAGCAAAGAGAGCGTTAGTGTTAGCTTGATTAATGAGAGGAATATTGCATGGGCTTACAATCTAACTAACCTCGAACATTGTTTCGTCATTCCCCAAATAATGTATGGTATGGTGCCTGACATGTGTACGAGTGGTACAGATGGTGCGATTGATACGAGGAGCAGACGTATTCGCCGAAGGACCAAGGAAAAGAAATGTGCCCATAGCCGACTGCAATCCTCGTCATCAGCTATCTTTAATCTCCTGCCGAGCGGTGAAGACGACTTCTCACCTGAGCAACAGGGTATCACTGTATGTTCCTCAGCGCACCGGTCAAACAATGAGAACAGATAGGAATATGCAAGCGGGGCATCTTGTCATATTCAATATCACGAAGTCATGCTCCACCGCCCCATTTCGGAGAGGAGGATACAGTATGAACGAAGGTCAGCAATCTACACATTCCACTTGCACTGGCGTGCTTTTGGCATGTATGGGGAACATACTAATAAGCTCACGTGCAGAGAGACATACGAGAACGCCACGCGCGGTTGTCCGTCGCCGTACTCAGTTATTCTCATGTTGTTCTGCATTACGGTCTGCGAGACCGTGACGGCGTAGAAGGAAGGGGAGGCTACCTGTGTCACAGGGCTGTTTCAGTGCGGAGATAGGCAACTTTGATCATATGGAGTTTGTTTGAAGGGCGGGCAAGTTAAATGTTGAGATGTTGAAGGTTAAACTTATGACTCGGAAGACTCGGAGTCTCTGACTCGGCCTAAAGTGTGACAACTTGAAGTATGTCATGGCATGGTGGTTACTGGTAGCACGTGTCACGTAACAAGCGCGTTTAGTGTGACACTGCGCTCACAGGCTGACTCAGACTTAACGCCGCATTTGTGCCGCGGGATCTAAGCACCGTCCGACATCGTCGTCGTCGTCGTCGTCGTCTTCTGTCTTCACTGTCATCTTTGCTTCAGACTTCCTTGTCAAGAACCACTCCTCGTCTTATCGCTGCTCATCCAACCCAATTAGTCTCACAGCCAGCGCGCTTCAAGTCTGTTTGAAGCAGCATACGGGTTCCAGGTTGCCATGTAGCACGTCTGCATGCCCGTCGCGGCGCTGTCACTCGAGTTAATCAAGATCGCAGTCATCTATATAATAGTCTGCCTTTCGCTACACCCCTAAAACCGCACGTCGCCCAAGGGCCCAACAGCACCGTCGCATGCTCTTTTACGCCCGAGAGTACCTGCACTCTTCGACGCGCCGTGCAGTGACTAAGACCGTACGCTCAGTCACTTGCGCTCCCTCTGCGCTTACCGCTCGAGCAGCTGTTCCCGGCACGGACACTCAGCGCAGCGAGGACCTATCGCACCCAGTGAGAACGAAGAAGACTCGCTTCCAGACAGAGCTGGCAGTGTCGAGGAGGAGAGCTGGACAGGAGAGCGGGATGGAGACGCTTAGGCGACTCGCCATGTACTACATGGCCCCGCCACAGATGGTACACTTCCCGGAGGAAAGGGTCAAGGAGGCTAGGTGCGTTCCAAGCATGCCACTTCTTGCATCATTTACTCATTTCAGCCATAGCTATTCGTACCGCAAGTCCATGCGTCGGCCCTACCAGACTTCACTGCAATACAAGATCCAACGCAGCATCCATGCCATACGTCCATCCTCTGCTCGCTTCGCACCTTCTTCATAACCATCTCATTACCGATCATTCCATTCCAATTTACCACCATAATGTTCCGCCTTCTCTGCGCTGTTTCCGTTCCTCTTCTCAACATGCAGTAATATCCTTGTTTCTACCTTCCTTCCCGAGTCCGCCTTCTCTGTCCTTTTCCTCTCCATATTCAATTACATACTTGCTCTACATCCTGTACTGCCATTCACATAAAAGTACAGTCATTCTAAACACATTGAGCGTTTGGCAGCGAGGTGAACCCTTGACGCAGATTTGAAGTCAATGGTCAATATTATGGTTAGCGGCGGACTCGGGGTACTTGCGAGTCTTATATTTTGTTTCTTCGTCAGGCGAACAATCTGAAAAGGCGGGCTTAGTATGGAGAATGTCAGTTGCAGGGGAACATGCAGTGTGGCATCGCAAAGGTAATTCCTCCTCAGTCTCACGTATCCTGCATTCCATTTTTCTGAACTCTAGCACCTCACCAATAGAGGAGATGATCGTTCACCACTGACAGCACAACTTCGAGGCGCATCGCGCTTATCCGGAACTGAGATGCATACCTGTCAGCCTTCCGACACAGTCTGACTCTCGACTAGTACACTTCCATAACATTTCGGGCAGACAGCGACTGTGAGGGGCGGAGGCGACTCCGTTGCCTGCTTGTCCGCTTTGCTTCCCTACTCCTCCGGAGGTTTAGCTTGCCGGCGTACATACAAGTGGAAGGTCGATGATAAACTATAAGGTTACAAACAAATGCCATTCGTGAATATATACAGTCACTCTAAACACATTGAGCGTTCGGTGAGGTGAACCCTTGACTCAAGTTTGAAGTCAATGGTCCATAATGTGGTTAGCTGCGACTCGGAGTTGTTGCGAGTCTCATTGCTTGTCTTTCAGTCGGGAAAACTCTTTCAGTCGGCGGGCTCAGTATGGAGAATGTCAGCTGCAGGGGAACAAGCAGTGGCATCGCAAAGGCAGTTCCTCTGATAGAATGGTACGTTCTCCCCCCGGTTTTAATATCCTGCATTCCATTTTTCTGAACTTCAGCACCTCATTAATCGAGGAGATGACCGTCCACCACTGACGACACAACTTCGAGGCGCAGATGCCGCTTGGGGCGATCGCGCTCATCCGGAACTGAGATGCATACCTGACAGCCATCTGACATTCTCGACTGGTATACTTCCATACCAACGCGGCCAGACGACTGAATATGAGGCGAGGAGGCAACTCCGTTGCCTGCTTGTCCGCTTTGCTTCGGTACTCCTCCGGACTTATAGCTTGCCGGCGTACATACAAGCGGAAGTTCAATGGTAAACTATACGGCAACAAACAAATTCCCTCACTGGCCGCTTTTCCTATTTAAAGTGCCGTGCTTCCTCTTATCCCTCTCCAACTACAAGGACCTCGTCTCATAGTCAACCGCAGCTCATCATGGCTCATAATATCTATTGGGTGCGCCTTCACATACGTTCTCGATGCCTCGGATTAATAATGTGATTCCTAACCAGAATGATGTTGGGAAAGATTACATCTTCGAAGATATCAACGATGATAACAGAGATTGGGGGCCTATGGAAGTCGGGTCCTTTAAAGGCTCAGCCGTTTACATCGGTCGAGTTTCTCTACCTGACGGGAACATAGGTGAGGGCTCTGTTCTGTTCATCTTCAGCCTACCCACCACCCATGTTCTATCATCAGACATAGGCAGATGTCTTGTGGACGAAGATTTTAAGGCAACAACAACAGCACGTGTCAGTAAAAGGCTGACTGTTGTTGATGAAGTACACTACAATGGTGAAATGACTGAAGACAAAGTAAGTTGTTCCCGTAAAGGGTCCAAGCTATCTACAATGTTGATAATTTAATGTTCGTCAGCACAACGAGTTTCAACTTGCGTATGGCGATCCCCAGTACTTTAAGTGGGTCAAACAAACCGGTGCCTTCTACTTGTCCAATGTCCCGGCGAACCAGGGTGTACCGGTCTTGTATGAGTTTGAAATGCGCTTTTCTTTATCAAGCATTGACAATGCATTGGATAATCAGAGCTGGAAAATATTACGGAGAGCCAACATATATTGCACGGGTTCATGTTCAATCCGAGAACGACGGTATAGGTATCTTTCCATACCGTTTAGTTGAAGGCAAACAAGGTGGCTCGGCTATAGCCATTTGTACTGTTGAAACAACACTGATCAGCTTCACCACTATACAGTGGAGGTCGTTTCCGGTCCCCACGGTTTTAAACCAGTGAGCGAAGAGTATGAAGTACTCACATTCATCGAGCCACCCCCGGTGATCACATGGGTGCGCTTTCACACACGCGTTCGATGCCTCGGCCTAATAATGTGATTCTTATCCAGGTTGATGTTCAGAAACACGATGACTTGAAGACCACTCTATACAAGATTAAAGTTGGGACTGATAAAGACAACGGTCCATACTACCTTTCTCGCGTGATTAAAGACGGGGATGTGTGTGAGTAGCTTTGTTTTGCTCGTCCTCCGCCTACCCACCACCCATATTCTTTTATCAGTTATAGGCAGATGTTTCATGGACAAAGATGGGAGCCCTCAAATGATTTGTGGCGGATGGACAAACACACTTAGCGTAAGTCATCACTGTAAAGGGTCCATGCTATCTAGGAGGTTGACAGCTGTTCATTAGTTTGACACATTTCAAGTTGCGACTGCTGATGATCGGTACTATTGCTGGGGATTCAGACAGATTGGTGACTTCCACTTTTCCAAGATCCCGCTGCACCTGGGTGTACCGGTCTCGTATGTGTTTAGAATGCGCTTTTCTTTATCAAGCATTGACAATGCCTTGGATAATCAGAGTTGGAGAATATCAAGGAAAGCCAGTATTTGCTGCACAGAGATGGGTTCAGACCAATGACAAAGACGAAGACAACTATAAAGCGGGCTACATTCCCTTACGTATAGATGAAGGCGACAGCGGTTTGGACATAGCCATTTGTATCATTGATAAAACACTGATCAAGTTCACCACTATACAGTGGAGGCCACCTTCAGTCTCATGGAAAATGCCGATACTTTATATAGGATACTCTCATACGAACCCTCCGAGTCGTTTAGAGACGGCGTGAAAGACGTGCTCAAGCAAGCTAGAGACTCCATTGAGAGCATTGAAGCTTTCCTCAGCAAAAACGGAGTCATATATGATATGAGAACGGTTTTTGGAGAGGACTCTGGAAGGAAAGTAGACGAGAGTATTGGGCATCAACTTGAATAGTTGAATAACAGATGTGGAACAAACATAGAAGAGCAATGCTAATATCAATCGTGAATTGAACATGCGAAGTCTCGTTGCGACTCGTATCCAGGCCGAACACTGGCAGATTGGTGCTTCGCAAGGATACCGTTAATGAGGTGCTCTAACACGGTTGAGGCAAGAAGAAGCCTACTAGTAAGGCCCTTAGCCTTGAGGGAGTCAAACGAACAATTCATGATCATAATCTGGTCTCACCAATATAATGTCCCTCCAACGGAAAGGTTTTAACTCTTATAAACGCCTTTGCTATTACTTCGCAGTATCCCGTACAATCGCGTTCTCAGGTGGCCGCGTAAATGATAGCATTTTACACGTAGCAGGCACACAGTACACTCATGTGTCGAGGACTTGAGGTACAGGTAGGAGAACAGCGGTGCGGCCGCGCTAAGGAGTTGTTGCGCAGAAGAAGTAGGATTCCGATGTCTTGGTGCATCCTGGCAGGTGAAAGTGAAGTTGAAGAAAAGAGTTGAATCGTAACGAGAAACGTCGATGATATCGAGTGTGACATCCCATGATATGCCAGTCACGGTGCAGGGTACGTGTGACAATGCAACCGTGACTCGCGGCGCCGGGGGAACCCGGAACCCTGAATGGTTTGCCTTGGTGCCGCATTGATCGTAATGGTCGCCGTCGTCTTCCATTTTCTCTGACATCTTTGCTTGTCCAAAATGAACGTTATCGTTTCTTGCTGTCCACTATATATACGCGCAGCCGACAAGTCCCATGCCTGATGTAGCGGCATGATTGCCATGTAGCATGTCTTGACTCCTTATGCTCGTTGCGACGTTGTCACTTCCTTTGGCGCAGCTATATGTAAACCATATGTCGAAACCGACCAAGGCTACACTCTCGTCGGCTCTATCAAATGACATGGAGAACTCTACGTCGCCCCAGCAGCATCGTCATACAATATTTTATGCTCGAGCCTTGAGCGTACCTCATCGACGCGTCGCGTAGTGACTAACACCGTACGCTCGATCGAGCGCGTTCCTTCCGCCTTTATCTCTCGAGCAGCTAGTACTTCCGGTCTGCACTCTCAGAACTGCAGGAATGCCACGCGACCAGGGACAGTGAGGAGGTCGCGCTTTCAGACAGAGCTGACGTTGCCGAAGAGGAGAGCGAGCCGGGACTGCAGCATCGGCACGTTCAGGCAACTGGTCGGTCCTGTAGTACATGGACCCGCTATAGATGGTACACCTTCCAGATGAGAGGGGCCAGGCAATCCAGAAATCCTTGTGCTGCTGTCTTATTGATTAGCGCTCGCCTCTCATTCTGATTCCCTCACTCCCCACAGTCCAAGGCTCAAGTTCGACTGCGAGGCCATTAAAGCTCTACAACGAATTTCTCGTCTTTGATCCACATTCCCCAGAGTTTTTATCGAAGCTGGAGAGGATGTTCTGGGGAATCTGTTGTCTTGGGTGAGTACCTTGGAATGCTGCAGATGCAGCTGGTGTGTACTGCGCTTCGGTATACGTTTGTTCAACTTATTAATCACTTTCTGACAGAGTAGGATTCTTGTTGATGGAGAAATTCACCACTTGGGATGTCTGTCGCCTTCCTTCCGCGCCTTCCCGTTTTTCTTACTCCTATAAAGAAACCACCGGGTGTCAACGGCTCAACGCGCCATATCTTTACGTGGCGCACAGCCTTCGCTTAGCACATCGAGCGAATGAACCTGTCATCGATTGCACTCGAAGTTCGTATCATTTTTTGTTGCCTGGCCCATCCTATGTGGTAATTGTACTTATGTTGCTTTCCTCAAGATGCTTCGCGATTCAGTCAATTCCTGCGGCACACGTCATTCTTCGCATCGCCCACCGGACACCCTGCTCGCAAGTCACCGTGTAGATCGAATAACCTGGTGCAACGTAAGGCACGTTTGTGGTAACCAACCTATCCTTGGGTTTACCGTGTGGGCGTGAATTTGAGGTTGAACTGTGCGGTTGGGCATCAATTTTGCGTTAAAAGGTGCGCTGGATGGTGGGCAAGGAGGCAGATGTATGGATTGATCGGGGATAGGTGAGTTCCTTACTCACTGTGGCTGGTCTTGGTAGGCTGATTGGACTGCAACCCACAGCGTGCAAATCGATGTTGATGCACTCCTTCCAGAGCGCAAGTGAGTGCATGAGGAGACGGACTGAATTCTGCACGAAGGAAATGCACTGCGCCCTCCGATCGTTCACTGGACCACGCAATTCACGCAAGCGCCAATCTCCTACTATCGATTCGTCGATTGATTCCATATCGACTGCCCCGCCACACCGTGACTTTGTTTGACGCAGCTTAGAACCGCGCGATTCGAGTTAATCAAGATCGCTCTCGTCTATGCTTAACACATGACTCTTTCTCTTCTGCTTCTACGATTGACTTAACTACGTACGCCCAGTCGCCCACCACCCCCAGGATGTTCATTGACCCCGGAGTTCTTGGATGCGCGCGCGGCAATTCCATATCATTATGGTCAGAGGGCAATAAAGCTATCGTAGACAAATCTTGGGACTCACCATCTTCAATTTGATCAGTGACTGCACGGCGATGGATTAGGGCTTGGATGGTTTGCTTCCTGGGGTTCTTGCATGATCTTGTGCTACTTACTTGAAGCTTCCTACTCCGAGTCAGGCTCAGGCTCAGGCTGAGCCTCTGAGGGCACGTCCTTCACGTGCCAGTGACCGGTGGCGTTTGCGCCACAATCTTGTGGGTAAATAGCAATCAGTGCTGCAAGCTCTTCTCCGTCCTCTCTCTCTCAGCTACTGCGACGCACTCTGCACAGCGGAGACGCTATTCACTGGGTACGGCGACCCACCCCCGGGCCATACGTGGCCCACGGACCACAGTCCCTTGAGGCTGCACCGGGCCCCGACTCGGAAGTACAAAACTCCGAGTTCGACGGCCACAGCGACTCGGATCGTTCAAAGAATTCGATTTATAGGCGCATATCCCATTTCTCATTCTCATTCTCCATGTCTGCTTCTACCTTCTACAACGCCTCGAGACTCGCTAGACGGTAAACTCGCCCTCGCCCTCGCCCTCGCCCTCGCCCTCGCGCCGCCTTCCTGACTCCTGACTCCTCCAGGACCAGGTCCAACACCTTCTTCTTACGGACCACGGACCACGGCTGGATATTCCCGCTACCCTTAAGGTAGCAGGGTATCCTATGGCGTATGCAACTGTGTCCAGCGCCTGCCAAATCTCATCCAGTCACGTGAAATTTCCTTTATGGGTAAGCGACTTATAAGTAAATTCTGCTCACGTGAGATGAGTAAGAACTGTATCAGTGACATTAGTAATACAGATGCAGTTCAGTTCGTCCTCGGCTTCCTCCGACTATGTGTCTCACAGTGAAAAAAAATTTCTCTTCTTTACCTTCTCCCCCATTCTTCATCTTCGGCGTACACTTTTCCCTTCCTGTTTGTATCGGCTTTGCAAAATATCCCGTATATTCTTCTGCAATGGAGTCTGGTGCTGTTCGAATAGTTGCTGGTGTTCGCCACTATAATAGGAGAATGAGAGGTACGATTTGACATGCGTTGTATGCGCTTTACCTAACATCTCCGGCATACAGGCAACATTTCATTCTCACTCATGGGTGAGTTTTTTTGTGTTTTATTGCGCATATCATGTCACTAACAAGTTGCTCTTCCGCTTTAACTCAAAGACTGTGGTATGTGGTCCACTAGCTATTATGTATTGCTTTCGCTCAATGGTCTATGCTTTAGGTGAACCATTGCATTCCCATGCGCATGAATCTTTACCTGCAGTTTCTGATGACGTGCACATGTACGATTCTGATGAAGAGTATGCATGTGGACCGTCAGAGCTGCAGCCATTGTATACTGATACTGGAAATAACCCGGAAATTGAGAAAAATGTGAAATTATTACTTGCCGATAGAGGCTATTCATTGTTTGATATGCCAATAATGCAGCTTCTGTCTGTATTGAAATCACATAGCATAAATACATGCGACATTAGATCTGCTGACGTAGCCATCCATCAAGCATTGGATCACATTGTAAATGGAAAATGTTTCTTGAAAAGCTCCAGCGGTTCTGCATGCTCCATTGTTCGAAGAGGAATAAGAGATGTTAGAGCAATGACGGTGCTGGCCACTGAGACTGTGTTATTAGAAATGGATGATTTCGACCGCATTCGCAGCGTTTGCTACGCACTTGGTTATACATCAAGCGACTTGAGCAAGGTGACCGGCCTTGATAACATGAAGACTTTGATTGAGCTGAGTCGGGATAATTTTTCCACCTGCTATGACATTCCTGATATCTTGTGTAATTTGGAGAACATGTCAGTTGGTGAGAAAAAGGTTCTATGTCGTATTCATTCTGTAGATGTTACTGACCTAGAGGGTATGTCCGTCAAAAGATGGACGGAAGTCGTTTTGAGTAGACTGGTCATGCATTTCAGTATGGCAGAATGTGAAATTGGGGATCGGTGTGCTAAGCCTGGGCATCTTCCGAAGTGTAAAAGGGCTTCTGGAAGCGACGCTCTGCTGAAAGTATCAATGCTCGAATCTTTCCTCAGTAAAGGTAACAAACATAGAGTCAAAACTTTGCGGCTTTTGCTGTCGGCACTTGAAATTGAATACGATACTTCTGATAACGCAAGAGTTATGGCAAGTCGTTTGAAGAAATACGCAAGGAGCTTACGCGTTGCTAAGGAACGTGAAATTAGAACTTCAAGAGCTATGTTGAGTAGAGTGGTTGAACGTCAACGAATTCATGATGAAATGGACGCCCATGTGGAGGAAATTCGTAGAAATTGGCCTATGTTGACCAGCGAAAATGTGAAGGAGATGCTTTTGAGTAACTTTCAGGCAGCAACATCTAGCGATGCACTTCGTACGAGAGTTTGCGCTGTTTGTTCCGAACGTAAATACGTTTCTGACTTTGCTGATCACCCGATACCCGTGAACGATCCGAATTTGCATCTGGACCTGCTTAGATGTTCATATCCGATTGGTGTGCAAGACCCATTTGATGACAACGATCTACTCAGAGGAGTAATGCTTGATCGTGCTGGATTTGTTGCTGATCCTCAGGAGGGTGGATCTCTGTGGACCTGTCGTTTTTGCTACAGAACATTGTCGAATAACATTATGCCTCGGTGCGCTTTGGCAAATGGTATGTTCGTGGGTGAGGTGCCTGACTGTCTGAAAGATCTGACCGTTGTTGAGGAAGCTATGATTGCACGCCGCAGGGCGAAATGTTGGATTATACATTTGAATGAAGGCGGTGGAGGTGTACATACGACGGATGCAGGCGCTTCGCATGGACCTAGATTGCCGACAACGCAGCGAGGAATGAAAGGACACATTGTCGTTTACCCTTCCACGCCTCAGAATATCGGCTCGGTGTTGCCGCCATCTATGGAGGAAACTGTTACCCCTATGTGCGTCGTTTTTGTAGGATCTTGTCGTCCATCGAAGGAATGGCTGAGAACGAAGGCTAAACCGTTGCTCATACGACGCGAAAAAGTAAGGTCGGCGCTAATATGGCTGAAGAACAACAACCCGCTGTATGCGGATGTAACCATTAATAACAACGTTTTGGATAGCCTTCCTGATGAAAGTGTTGCCCCGGTTGAGATCACTGTCGAAAGTGCAACGGAGTCTAGCGATGCCGTAGGCGCGCGTCACGATAACGTTGTAGACGAACCGGATAATACTAATGTTGTTGGTGAATCAAGGTTTGAAAAGGCCGTTGTCGCGGACTTGGATATGACCAAACTCTCGTCTGCGGAGATGTGTCTTGCGGCATTGAGGCATTTGAAAAACGGTGGTGAATTTGTTCAAATTCCGCACGGTTCTCAAGCATGCAACGAATATGAGGATTTCAATTTGTTCCCTTTGTTGTATCCTACTCTGTTTCCATACGGATACGGCGGATTCGAACATCCAGGTCGGAAGCGTCCGATTGGAATGAAGCTGCATGCTCGCCATCTGTTCTCCCTCGCCGATAAACGATTCCAAGAACATTACTCTTTTCTTTTCACTGTCTTCAACATACTGCAGCGAAGAATAGTTAGCCAGAAAGCAAAGCTCAAGGTCAAGAAATCGTACTTTGATGAATTTGCTAATTCTCTGCACAACATTACGGAGGATTCCATTGCTCGAGTGGCGGAAAGGTATTCAAAAGGTGGTTCCCCTCCACGTATTCCGACGAGGAAAAACTGGTTCTACGTCTGATGCGCGAAGTAAATCTTGTGTCTCAGCCTGTTCCTGGAAGCTCATCATCAAAACAGGTTCTGAGAAATCAAATAAGAGCAATGATGACCGACCTGGGTTTACCGAGTTTTTATATCACCATCAACCCTGCCGATATATACAACCCTTTGGTTCGTTTCCTTGCCGGAGAAGAGATCGATGTGGATAACATAGGCAGTGATAACAGGTCTGATTCGTGGAAGCAGTCAATCTTGATCGCTAGGAATCCCTTTGTGGCAGGGAAGTTTTTTCACATATATATGCAGGCCTTTTTCAAATGTCTACTGGGTTTCGATCTGAAAACGATGTCCTGCTCGAAAGGTCTTTTCGGTATTACCAAAGGGTATTTTGGTTGTGTAGAAGCCCAGGGAAGAGGCTCTTTGCATTGCCATTTGCTGGTTTGGTTGGAAGGCGCCTTGGACCCACAGGAGATTAAGGATCGCATTGTTGAAGGAGGCGATCAAGAATTCGGACAGCGTCTTTGCAGATTCATTGACGATTCAATCAGTAACGGCGTGCCCCCTGAACCTCCATTGATGCCAGAGAACGAACCACATCCGTGTAGCGTGAGGGGACCATGGCCACCGCCAGAGAATTGCACTGCAGAACAACGTGAAGAATACAACCGCCTTCGTCAGTTAGATATCCATCGTTTAGCAAGAAGCTGTCAAACACATACTCACACTCGTTCTTGCTACAAGTATTGGAAGGGAGGTGATGAGCGAAAGGAGTGCCGATTCAACCTTGACGAGTCTCATCACGTGGAGAGGACGACTATCGACCCGGTGACCGGTGAAATGGACTATCGGATTGAAGATGGTATGGTGAACAATTTTTGCGTGACGATTCTGCGCGCTATAAGGAGCAACATGGACATTAAGTTTATCGGCTCTGGCGCATCAGCTAAAGCCATACTCTACTATATCACCGACTACATCACGAAAAGTCAACTGAAGGCGCATGTCGCATATCAAACCCTCCAAGCGGCGGTTAAGAAGCTGGAAAATTACAACCGTGATGACGATAACTTCACTGTTAAGGCGAAGCGAATGCTTGTGCGCTGTGCGAATGCTCTCATATCACAGCAGGAATTGTCAGCGCCTCAGGTTGTCTCATACTTGATGGGCTATGATGACCATTACACAAGCCATCGCTTCCGCAATCTGTTCTGGAAAAATTTTGAAAATCACATCATTCGCTTGGAGATGCCAGTAGAACCAGAATCACACACTGATGATGTTAACGATGAGAATTTGGCGGACGAAGAAGAAGAGTCGGAGAATCTTGTCGTAGTTGAACGTCAAGTGGACGGTTCGCTCACTCAGAAAGGAAGTCAGCTGTTGGACTACACGCTCCGAGGTGATTTGTTTGAGGACGTGTGCGTCTACGATTTCGTAGCCAACGTTGATAAGGTGAAGATTCCAAAGAAGAAAAGAAAGCAACGCTCCGAAGAAGACGACGAGCAATCAGATGAAATGGGCCTTGTCGGCGATGAGGAGGACGACGAGGAAGACGATCCGTACGATAACGAATCCCCTGCAACCGCGCGTCCATTCGCTGCTCATTCCGATAATCCGAGAGCTTCCTTCCATTCTTCCCACCCGGAAGTGAAAACGCATATGCTGCGAAGACGGAAGGAAGTCAATCGATTTGTACCTGTGCCCATTGGCCCAAGAATTTACCGCCGCGATGTTCCCGATATCCGCGAAGAATATTGTAGATTGATGCTCATCCTCTTCAAACCATGGAGGAACCTCGTACAGTTAAAGGAGGAGTTTTCGTCTTGGGAAGAAGCCTTCCAATCATTCATCGATGCCGCTAGTCCTCGGGTGTTGAAGATCATGGAGAATATGCAAAGACTGCATGAGTGTCGCGATAGTAGGGATGACCATTATGCGAATAGGAGGCTTAGAAATCGTGGATCGAACTCCATATCTGACGAATTCGTAGCCTCCACCATCCCCGAGGGTCTATTGTATGATGATGTGGATGAGAGCCTTCCGGAGCATGAGGCTCAATTAGAACAGGTGGATGATGCAATGAAATCGCAGTCAAAACGTGACGCCAATGAAGAAAGGGATGCCGCTGCCGCCGTCGCGGCTTGTTTGCAAGCTGGTCTTTTCAACGAATCAACAAATGAGACTTTGTGCAAGTCATCTGCTGAATTATTGAACGACTCTCAACGCATTCTGCTTCTAAACAGCCCCGAGCAAATTTGGAGGAAGGATTACAGAAAGCGAACCCAGGATGCTAAGAAGAAGTTGATATCGGATGGTAATGCTGAGGGTTCTTTCGACGTCCCTATGGAATCCACGACCGCATGTTACGACCTAGAGTGGTTCCTTCGCTTTCGAGACCCTGAATCGAACACAGACGACGATCGGACGCAATGAGCGGTGGTTCTCACTCTGAGAAGCACTTTACAAGTCAATTAAGCTATTCTAAACATCAGAGCTAAAGATAAACACATCACCTGAGAAGCACTTTACAAGAGGCCAAAAGTGGAGTGCTTCGCAGGGGGATCCGCGGTTTTGATGAACAAAGGCAAAAACTATACAGTACCAAGCCACTGGACCCTGATCCGACTAGGTCCGACCTATACCGCTGACGTAAGTCGGAGTTCGGGGTCCCGCTCTAGTCGGGGTCCCGCATCGGTAGAGCGGAGGTTCAAGTCGGAGTGGCGGAAGAAAGAAAGAAAAGAGAATTGCTTGCAGGGCGCTTGTCCTAGCGGCCTGCAAACATACAGGCAAGTAATCTACGCAAAAAGGAAGAGAATCGGAGTCAAAGAAAGTCCGGTTTCGGACCGGACATGTCGGGGATCCGACTCGGAGTATGATCGTAAAAGAAAATAAAGGAAAAATAAAAGAAATAAAATAACCTGAGGCGGATTCCTGACACCGCAGACATACAGCTTGGCCGTTTGGACACCAATGTCGCCCCATTTGGAAGGTTCCCTGCTGATGAGACGCTGTCAATCACATCAATCCCCGTCGATCGCGAACCGGACGAAGGCCTGAGACTTGTAGAAAGTATCTGCTCGGAGTTTACCCTTAATTCAGAGCAAGCTGCAGCTTTTCGCCAAATTGTGCTTCACTCCCTCCTTCCTCAAACAGCGCAAAAGGAACCAATTCGTATGTATTTGGGCGGACCCGGGGGCACAGGGAAATCTAGGGTGCTTGACGCTCTGAAAGCCTTCTTCGATAGACGACAAGAATCCCGGCGATTGAGAGTGGCGTCGTATACTGGTGTTGCTGCTGCAAATGTCGCTGGAGTTACGCTACATTCTGGATTACAAGTTTCGCAGTTGGGATCAGCTTCCGGAGTGAAAAGCAAAGCTGAGCTCGACCTTATTGCGATGTGGAAAGGCGTCGATTATTTGTTCATTGACGAAATCTCTATGGTCGGATGTAAAATGTTGAGGGACGTTAGTCACAACTTGTCAATCGCGAAGGGTACGGATGAAAGTTTTGGAGGAATAAGCGTTGTGTTCGCAGGTGATTTCTGTCAACTGCCGCCCATAAAAGACACTGCGTTATACGTCCCGAGCTCGCGGTCCAGCGGATTTGCTTCCACATCGCAAACGGAGAATGGTCAGAAGATCGTGAAAGGCAGATCTTTGTGGCTGCAATTGACATCTGCACACATCCTGAAACAACAGATGCGTCAATCAGGTGAATCAAACTCCGCTTTCAGAAGCTTACTCACCAGACTGCGCTTGGGAAAATGCAACAAAGACGATGTATCGCTGTTGAAGTCCAGAGTCCTTGAGAATCTGAGACAGGCCGAGAAGTCAAAACTAAGCTCGGAATGGGGTACCGTGCCAATCATAACAGCACGCAACGCCGCTAAGGATGCCTTAAACGCTAGAGCAGTGCAGAAGTTTGCGAAAGAGAGAGGTTTGCCAGTGCACTATTACTACGCTCGTGATTCCGTCAACAAAGAGCCCATAACAGGCTTACTGAAAGAAAGATTGCTGGGCCTCCACTCCGGAAAAACTCAACAGCTGGGAAAGCTGCCTCTAGTCATAGGCATGCCCGTCGTGTTGACGCACAATTATGACGTTGCTGGAGGTGTCGTTAACGGAGCGGAAGGAATACTTAAGGCTGTCAGATACGAAACCGATTCCGATGGGCGTCGCTATGCTACATCGTGCGTTGTGAGCATGCCATCGTCTAGATCAGATCCCTTGTCGTTTCTTGAACATAAGGAAGTGGTTGCGCTGCCAGAGACAACATCTTGCAAATTGAAGAACTTCTACTCAAAAGCTGAGTTTAGGTTTTCCAGATCGCAGTTGCCAATTATGCCTGCATTTGCATACACTGACTATAAGGCACAAGGTAGAACGATGGAAAAGGTCATTGTGGACTTACAAAGCTGTCGAAATCTTCAATCGGTCTATGTTATGCTTTCTCGTGCAAAATCTCTCGATGGACTTCTCATTTTGCGAGACTTTCAGTCCAAGCAGCTTTGCAACCCCTTGAGTGGCGACCTCCGCACTGAGCTAAAGCGACTTGACGCTTTGGCCCTCGACACTGACCGTACAAGTCGGGGTCCGTGGACCAACCCTTCCATTACTCCCCATGTATCGGCGTCCACAAATGGTTCATCCTCGCTCGCTCCCTCTTCCATTTCATCCTCGACCGTTGTTTCAACCCCTCTGCCCTCAACGACGACCGCCCGTAAACGTAGAAGAAGCTACACTCCCCAACCTCAGCCCCCCACTAGTCGGAGGAGACTCACGCAGCCCCCGCCTTCTCAGCAATGATTCCTTCCTTCACAAGCCTGTGAGTTCATTAAGTTTGTATAAAATACCTTACCTTTCTAATACGCTATATGCTGTAGGCTAGAGCTGAATCCGATAGATGACTCTAAATGCATGTTTCAATGCAACAGCCGCCCAGTTTTCCACGATGTTTGTGACTTTTGTACATATGTAATAACGATACTGACCTTTACCTCCAGAACTATTATCACCTGCGCTTGACTTGGAAGATGTTGAATTGCACCTACCGACGCAGCTCACGCCATCACAGCAGTCGGTGCCTTCTCTTCAGCTTTCGGTCCTCGCGTTTCGTGTGTGTGTCGAGTCTCCTCACGAATTCTTCAAATCTCTGCTGAATTTTCGGAAGCGCTTCCTTCACCACGCCGGCATTCCTGTCATTTGAGGGGTTCCATACGTCCTTCATCAACGCCCTCACCCTCCGATGGTCGTGTTCAAAGTTCGTTGTTGATTGCCAATGCTCCCATTCCTTTTCAGGGGGAAGCTCCGGATCCAATTCATCCATATATTCCCCGATTATAAGTAACGCAGCTAGCTCTTCAAGAATCGGAAACCTCCCTGTGTAAGTCAATCAGTTTGTCATATATGCCCTGATGTTCTCATGACGTACAATGCAGCGGCGCTTGCGGATGATCGTCCCATGATAACGAATGGCCATCCAGAAGTTTGAACAGCACGATTGGGCTTGTCGTATGCTCTGTGTTGGTAACCAATCGGCCGACGTAATGTTCCGTTACAAGGCTGCGAAGGGTTCCGGAGTAGTTTGTAGAGGAGTAAAAGTGGCCTCCCACTGCTAAGCAGTCGTTTAGTGTAACTACGAAGTGCGGTTGACCGGGTCTCATGTATCTATTTCCTGCGTTAGATTTCATATATGGCAAATACAAACGTTTCATTCACTCACAAACGACTTCCCGGTTTCAAGTGCACGCATTGAAAAGTCATTTTCGTGACGTCCCATCCCTTCTCCCCATCGGGAATGTTTTCCCAATCGCCATCAGCGATGAACCACAGCTTTTCCCCTATAAGACACTGAACGTACGTCGCTAACCCAGCTGCGTCAATATGGCAAGTCGACGTCGCGCTTTCCGTAGCTAGAAGTGCCCAATAACTAGGAAAGTCATGCGGCGGTGTGTCCCAGGCGAAGGATCGATTATCCCTGGTCGCGAATATTCGCCCATCATCAAACTCTCTGCAAGGCATAAGCTGATTGCGTATAAGAAGATCGAAGTGCCTTTCTTACTTTGTGGGGATCATGATTTGGTTGAAGATAGGTATGTCGAGAAAGAGGTTGACGCGATTCACACCGCTCTCTCTCTCCTTCATGAAAGTGCGGATTGTCGATTGACACATACGTTCGTTCACGCTGTCGCCGATGGGAATTGACTGATCTAAATTGCGAATATGACATGAGCACCTCTACGGTCAACTTTATCCCAACCATACCTTGAAACTCCCTCACGTCATCTAGGTCAAGCAGGTTGTCCAGATCTGGGCTGTTGAAGTCTGTTATGTCATACAAAGGGATCCCCGGCCCATCGTGAACAGCGATACACGACTTAGAAAACAGGCTCCGCTTCGCAGACAAATTGATTCTCTCCCAGTCATCAAAAGTGTACTCCTTAACTATTTTGTTGAACCCATCCTCTTCCGGTTTAATGCACCGAGACACAACCTGCTCTAGGTCACGCATCTCTTCTTTCTGGGCATGCGTAAAAGACGTGAACAGAAGGTACTTGTACGGATGCGTCGGAGCTCACCAGTGAAGACCATCTGTTGATCTGGAAATCTTTCTCCTCATACCGGTAGATTTTCGTCACGACAGCGTTCGCAGTCGTTTTTTCCATTACGGGGACGAACACGGAAAATTTCATTTTCGTGGAGTCCAGCTACGTTTGCCGTTAGCAGCAATTTTTATACCACTATAACATGACCTACGTGTGCGCTGTTGTTTTGAGGAGGAAGCTGCTTGTATTTGCTGGGAACGCCATCTTCGCCTTCGTTACCGCGCGTTGCGCTGACCACCGATCTAGGTGTCTTGCGCTTCTTCCTCCTTCTTCCCGGGCCGTAGGCGTCCCGCGTTATTCCTCTGTTTCCCCGTTTTCGTTTACGATCTTTTTCCTGGATTTGAATGACCGATGAGTCGTCAGTTGGTCCCTGTTCTGCAGACCCGTCGTTGAAAGAGAGGCTCCCTTGCGGTCCTTCTGGCAAATTCCCGGCCAACCCAGTATCGGTAGGTTGATCGACTTCGAGTTCATCTGAGTTATGCGTTGATGCTCCTCCATGTACTCCTTCTTCACCCTGTATTCCCTGCGTAGCCGAAGTCTCCATACCCTCCATCGCCTCCGTCGCCTTCTGACACTCTCTAGCTTTCTCCTCAAGTGCCAGTTCCGCATCAACAAGCGTTTTTACCCACCCAGGCGCAAAACTGGTTTCCTTTCTTCCACGATTCGCCAGGTCCTTCATCGTCTTGCTAATTCTCATAGCGTAGCCATTCCGCTCTTGAATAACCTTGAATGATACTACCGTCGGCTGCGGGTTATACGATGTCCAGAACGGATCCTTCGAGAACATCGCCTCCGCCCAAGAAGACACCAACTTCTTCATGCCGATTTCATACGCACGATGCCCCTCAACCGCTATCGCTACAATCAACTGCACCAGCTCAGATTCGAGTCTGTACAATTTATCATCGTTTGCCAATCGCGGCAGTCGCATGCTCTAATGCACCTATTTCAGACGCGATGCATAGCGTAATGAAAACAATGCTTACTTCAACGCATTCGTACATACAAGCTCGAACATTGCCGCTCGATATTTGTGATCCCTTTAACAAGCAGATAGGCGAGATAACTGATGCAATGTATAGAGGCCTAAGGATGTCCAAATCCGACTGTTTCAGAATGTGCGGGTTTTTCACACCCGATATTTCACTTAAGCCTGGTTAGTATAGCAGTATGGCGCGCATTTCAAGGGAACAACGTACACAAGTCGTTCGGCTAATGAGTTCCCAAGCTTAGACGGCTGCAACGTTTTTAAATATCATGTTCGAGTTTCATAGCGGTTAGCAGCACTCACCAAAGTAAACGCCAAAAGGCCCAAAGCCGCCGACACGAACGCATTTTCTACATAGCCGAGTTTCGCTTGCGTATGATGCTCCCTTGTGATCCTCATGAGTTCCCTTATAATTGCTTTCCTACCCAACGCGGGATGGGCTTCCGCTTCTTCCGTCACATCTGACCCATTGCCTTCGGGCATGCTCTCTGCTTCCTTCCATTTCCACATGAAGTCCAGTAATGTAGTAGGCCATTGGTAGAAGCAGTCCAAAAAAGCCGATATGGCGCCCTTTGCTTTCCATGCCGGCAGGTGTAGTTCTTGTGGGGTGCGAAGGTCTCGACCGTTGTCTTTCGCAAATCGACGAGGAAGAAGTACAAGGTCGAACGCCTTGAGTAGTAGAATGATTTGAGACCACGAGTATGTAGGACGGACATCAACTCTGCTGCTGAAAGCTGCAATCGCTGTGCGTCTTTGCTCTTGGTTAGCTCCGGTCAGGCTGGCCCTCACCTCTTCCTCGACGACCGTAACTTGCATGCCAAGCGCCGCAACCAAGTCCTCCTCCTTCTCCGGTACGCTATAAGGCAGGCATTCCTTCAGCTTCGTGAATCCCGAGTTGTACGCATCTTCCCAAATTTTCTCCCCCCATCCCGCATGCCAAAACGCACTCAAACTTAGCGGCGCGAACGCGACGACGGCCTTGTCCGGGCACGCTAGTCTGAAATCCCATACTGTGGCCGGGAAGTCGGACACGTAGACGTCGTCGTCTTTCTCGTCCATGCTGAAGCCGGGTGGTTGATGGGATCCTTTTCTATCGAGGCCTATACCTACGTACGATAATTGAGAAAGGCCTGACTCCGTGGTAATCTCGGACTCGAGCTTCGCACTTAAGGGCACTCGATCGCACTTTGCACTTTCGTGCGCTGGCCGTTGATAACTAAGCAAGCGCATGACATAAGCGTGCGTCCTTATCCCCAACACGCGGCCTTCTTTCCTCTACTTACCTTGGATGGCCTTCCACTTCCCTAATCCTCCTGTTCTAGTGCTCGAGAGCGTAGGGATTGCAGCGTAGTCAAGCGGAGCACTTGTTGTTCTTCAAAACTAGGCGTCAAACCCGATGTTAGCTTGGCTGCGTCGACCGTTGATTTCATCCCGGACACGTGGTTTTGCTTCCCCTTCGCAATCAACACGACGACCTTGAGTGACCGTACTTTCTCCACAAGCCCCTATACTTCCTCCTTAATCAAACCGTTCAGGGGTGAAGACCGATGCAGAATGTGGGGTGCTTCTCGTGTGATTTCATCTGGCTTTAACAGGATGCTAACGGCTATATTTATCTATGCCCTCGCAGACCGATACCATCCTTAACCTTGCCCTGAAAGAAGCAAAGAATGCTTCCTTTCTTTGTTCACCGGGGTCACAGGGCGTCGATCCAAACTTAGCTCCGGTGCGTTGGCATCCGAAACTCTTTACAGCTCTCACCCTTTACTCATCCTCTCACACAGCCCACCTCCCTCCAAACCCCCACCACGTCCACCCATGCATCTCGCAATTCTACAAAGAGAACTAACGAATGGCGATCAGTAAAGCGCGATGCGGATGGTGACGAGGAGAAGAGCACGAAATCGCTACTCAGATGCAATGTATTCGCTGAGGTGCACCATGTTGACGTTGACATCGCCGGATCCGGGTTTTGTAAAACGTTCTGGTATGGCCCCAAGCGCACACCGAAAGAAATGGAAGGCTGCGGTGACTTAGACCTTTCGCTGGAGACGGTACGCGCAATGTACCCTGGCTTCCGACTTATTGAATGGAACGGATAGTAGGTACCCTTCGCCTTTGTATACGACGTATACGACAAATGTCCTCTCACGCACGACCGATAGCGACTCGCAGAAAATCGTTGACTGCAACGGCCGAATTATCGTCCATCTGGGAGGTCGTCCCCATGACAAATCGTTCAAGGACGCATTGAAGACGCTCGATGGCGAAATGGAGGAGGCCCGCACGTCAAATGGCCTTCCAGAAGTCTTACAGAAGCGAGGTCTTCGTGGTGATCATCCGAATGGGACCTATGGGTACACATACCCTCCTGGTGGTGGATATGTGAGTTACTTCCCTTTGTTTCTTAAACTAGTTCTTACTTCCCGTGTAGCCCAGACCAGGTTCTCTAAAGAATGGAAACGACAAATCCCATGACGCTGCGCTCTCATTTTTGCATTCGGATGCTGCAAATCGCGTGAAGCGGTTGCAGGCCTGTAAGTCTCAGTTCTTATTCTCACATGCATCTTTGAATCCTTCGACTCACATCTTCGCATCAGCCTTCATGAAGAATGCGGCACCACGGATGTACACTCTATACTGCGAGACAGATCGCTATGTGCGAGAAAAGGCTCCGGAGTTAGAGGAGGAGTTGAAAAAGGACCTGCCTTCTGTCGACGCGCCGGGTTCTTACCCCTTCGCATCCGTTACCTATAACTTCGGGCCGCACACGGTATGCCTTCCCCACCGTGATTGTATGAACTTCGCCCCAGGATGGTGTGCTGTCACGGCAGTAGGCCAGTACGATCCTAAGCGTGGTGGCCATCTTGTGTTATTGGAACTTGGCCTTATAATCGAATTCCCACCCGGTGCTACCATTCTCCTCCCGTCTGCGCTTATCACTCATTTCAACACTGCAATTGGACCATCAGAGAGGCGCAGGTCCATAGTTCGTTACTCTTCCGGCGGAATTTTTCTATGGGCTGAAGACCACCGTAAAGGTAGATTTCACGAAACAGCTGAAGAAGATCTCGGTGATCCACTCAGGCCAGCAACCTTGAGTGACTACCTTCACCTTTACATGACATTGGAGGAATTGGAAGAGCAGCGTAAGCTTTTCGATCTCTAGCTCTCTTGGAAGGGACGGAATCGACTCTCGCCCTTTACTTGCTGTTCGTTATAATGCGAAAAAAATTTTATTTAGGGAAATAGCGGACAAATATCTAACTCTATCAATCCTCCTCCATATGCTCATCAGCCTTCTCCTTTCCCTTTCCTTTTCCCTTGGCGGTCTTCCCTACTCGACTGCCTCTCTTGGGCGTGTGCATCGCTGAAGTGTCATTGATTCCCTGCGTCCCTTCCAGAAAAACCGGTGGTGAGGGAGACCAATTGCTCAAAGGACTTCCCCCGATCCCCGGCGACGGCGTAGACCAGCCTCCTAGCGCACTGTCGTCGTTCCCTACTTTTTGTCAGTCGCTACCACTTAATGCATCGAAGTTGCCACATACCACGAGTGTCGTCAAAAGGCCGCTTCTTCGGGGGGCTAAGCTCAACGGCGGGCGAACTAGATCGATCCCTTTTCCCGGGCGTTACCGGCTCATCGTCTTCAGCTTCGCCTCGCTCCACCGGCGGCGTTAATGCCTTCATCTGAACTATAGTAAAGGTATAGACTCGCGAGCGCTTCCTCGACCGGCTTGTATCGCCGGACGATCGCTCTTGGGACCAGTCCCACCTTCAATACGATTCCTCAGCCTCGAGCGCATTCTATCATGAACGAAATGATGTACTCACAGCTGAAGAGTGGCATCCGCTATCACATATCCGCCCTCCTGGAATACTTTTTCGTAGTCACGGGGGTGAACTCGAGCACCTAAATGGTCAAAAAGGTCCATGCTTTTATTCAAGAGAAACTCCTTCAGATCCAAGTCCGTCGCATCCTTGAACATGTGCTCGGGGTCATCCCAAGTTTCAAGGGATTCCTCCGCAGCTTCATCATGCATTAGACCGAAGATCGCAGCTACTTCCGATGCAATCTCTCACCTTCGCTACCGCCGCTCTGAGAGTCATCCGCTACGACCGCCACCAATCAACTTCATCACATACAGAGGCCTAAGTAACCGTGCTCACCAAACAAAGGGTCGTCCGATGGTCCGTCCCTTCTATTACTGATCCACATAAACTGTGTGTTCAACGTGATCTCGGCCGAATTTCCAGGCAAACGTCTGACGAGTGATTTGACGTCCACGACGTTGTCTACCAATTCATAAAGAAGGTTGTTAGTCGTCTGCAATGTTTCAAAGGATGAGAACGTACTTCCGTATTGTGAATACCCTCCACTTCTTTCCTGGGCGAGCTGCAGTTTATTGACGTTCGTAAACTGCTCGCGCGTCTTCCCTACAGAGGCGTTCGGAAGCTCGGGGCCCCCCGGCGTGATTGGGAACTTGTTTTTGATTTTTGCAACTCGCCCTGCGGTAACCTAAGCAATGTTCGCGTTCACAACTGCGCAACCTTGGAAGTTTAAGTCACTCACCGCTGACTTAGGAGCACCCTCAAGGTCCCCATAAGGTCCACACAACGGGGCGCCCAGCTTCCCGACGAAGCGGATGACTGCTATACTATCGGTACCTTTCTTACTCCAGAAACCGTGTCCCTGCTTCCCGCCAAAGGCTTTCGTGCGCACAAAACGATACTTTTCATGTGCTCCCGGTCCAATGAGAGAATCGGGGTCATGCTCAAGCTTGTCGATTGCTTCCACAACTGCAGCGACTCCCTCAGCGTCAAGCGACATGGAAAAGCAGGAAAATGAAGTACGGAAATCGTCAAAGCCCTCTCCCTCTTCCTAACAGGAGATTAAATATCCTGTCAGACAAATTTCTTAATGAGGGTCCCGTCCCTGACAGCCGGAAAGGACCGGCTCCCCTAACTTCCGAGTTAGGCATTGTAGACATTTGCTCCCTTTCTTGAAAAGCGTGGCACGCCATCCTTCCACTTCACATTCTTTGTGCTCCCTTTGCGGCCCACTATGCTCGTCTGCACTGTCTCATCGCCGACTCCATTCACAAACGAATGCTTAACTACTCAAGTTCACTCTATGTTTTGCCCTCCTGGAAATTTTCCTCATGCCTTCAGCGCAATGCTGAGATCGAAACTGCGATCGGCTTACTCCGCGGTCGTCATGCGCCTCCTCATTTTCATAATTTTCTTCCACAACGATCTTCTATGGTCGGTTATTCTTCCCTACTACCCGGAAACGACCGGCACTCCTAAGTTCCGAGTTAGGTATCATAGCGCTTTGCTCCCTTTCTTGAAAAGTGCAGGCCATCCTTGCACCTCACATCCTCTACACACCCTTTGCGGCCCATTACGCTTGTCTTCGCCGTCATCTTCTCGCCCACGCCGTTCAGAAACGTACGCTTAACTACTCAAGTTCACTTTACATTTTGCCCTCGTGAAATTTACCTCATGCCTTCAGCGCAATCCGGAGATCGAAACCACGATCGGGGTGCCCCCCGGTTGCCCTGCGTCTCCCCATTTTCATATTTTTTTTCCACAACGATATTCGACGTTCGGTCATTATTCGCCACCGACGTTCAAAGTGTCAGAGTAATTCACTGATTTTCTTCCCCGACGCTCTACGATATTCGATCACCTATGCAGACGGATCTTTTCCGACGCTCTACGATGTCCGGACACAATGCCGGATGAATCTTCTTGCGATGCCGAACACTGAATTTTTTTTGTGTAAAACACCGATATGCCATTCGCAACTTTTTCGTATAATTTTGACAAATGCACATCTGCTTCAGACCCACTAAGTTGAACCCGGCTTCAACTTATGCCGTTTATCAACTTTTGCCGTTTATGCTCTTGGTGGCCAGCTGCGCAAATTCATCTTTCAATTTGTTTTTCAAATTTAGGTTAATTAGCTGACAGAATGCTCCACTAACACCCTTTGTTTCATCAGAAACCCTTGTCACTTGCGATTATCGTCATCAAATCAGTGACGAACACGAAAGCCGTGGGTACTCGGAAAAAAAGCATGCAATTCCTCAGCGAACCCCTTGCGTCAAACGCCTTACTAAGAATTGTCTTCGCAGTGCTCGAAGTCCGATAGCCGTCCCACTCTTCGCGTTCTGCACGACCTCCTCAACGCCTATTCCCTCCCTCGCTGCCCAGACTCATCCTGTATAAAAGCGGCTCGCATCCCCGTCGCTACCCCTCATCCCCTTCACAACTCCTCGTCGTTTCCATCATGCCTTTGCCATACTTCCCCCTTTACAACCTGCCCCGCGAACTTTTCGAATGCATTCTGGATTTCCTCAATATCCTTGATGCCGCTCTCTTATCGCAGGCCTTCCAATCCGTTTCTCGTGTTTGCGAATGCATCCGCAACCACGTTCGTCGTCGCACGACGGCCCTGTTCAATAAACTAGGTGATGTTAACGTTGTTACTGACTTGATATTACGAAACGGCATGGTTGTTTCCGGGTCTCGAGCCCTAGCTGTCGCTCAACCCAGCGTTGCGGAATTCGTATGGAATAGCGACATCGACCTGTACGCGCCGTTCGGAAAGGTGTCGGAGTTAGATGAGTATCTGCGCGGTCAGAGGTTTACGGCCGTACGCAGACATCCGGCAATTGATGGCTTTGACGAGAACGGATACGAAGTCCATCGTTCCGGTATTCACTCGGTCACGACGTACACTAAGGGACGCATTGTCATCGATGTCGTAGAATCCATCGATGCCTGTTCGCTCACTCCGATCTTCTGTTTCCATTCTACCGCTGTGAGTTCTGCTCTTAAACATCTTCAGCTTTTCTAATGCGCATCTTCTCAGCCGATGGTCTTCTTCACGCCGCTACTCATTTACGTTGCGTATCCCGACCTGCTTTTGCTCTATAACCGTCTTTTGGCGATGCTAAACTCCCGCATCTACCTCTCCGAGGGTGACGAGGTTATGAGCGAACGCACGGCTCAGGCTCTTCGCAAGTACGAGCGGCGAGGCTTTCAGTTTGCAAACACATCCGCTGCTTGGATTCCCCATTACTGCCAAAGCAGCCCAAACTGCCCGCAGACCATGCGCGACGTTCTGGATGGCGCCGGCTTTGTTTTCCGTCTTAAAGATATGACAAAACAGGAGCTTATGCGCGCTCTCTGCCCGTATGTTCGCAATTTTGCTATCACGAAAGTCAGAGTCTAATCCCAGTCAGGTCCGGCCAACTTATTCAGTGGCGTCTTGGAGGTCTTCCCTGCGTACATGGCGGCCCGAGCATGGAGTCATTCACTATGCTTTTTCCTTCCATTTAATTTTAATTTGATCATCGTTTCCATGTTAGAACGCCAAAAAAAATCTCCCATTTGTTCATTACCGCTTCAATTCCCACGCCAACCCTTCCTCGTTCGCATATAAACCCCCTTCCCCTCCTCCCCCCTCCTAACTCGTTCTCTCCCCTTCGCTTCTCCACCTTTCTTTCCCCCTACTCCAGTCCGCAGTCACTTCCATTCCCTTTCTTACTGCCTTCGTCACCATGGCCCACTTTGAGAGGAACTTCACATTCCAGGATTTCAGCTCCAACCGCGAGTACTACCAGCAGTCTATAGATGTCCTTCTTGCCGACGCCCACAACGACCCGGAGCAGATCAAACGTCTCAACCGTCACTTTCAGGGGCGTCTTGCTGCAGCTCTTTCCTCCTTCGTCCCACGGGACTGCGTTGCCGCTGTGACGGAGCTCCTTGTCGACGCCAACGGCGGGATAACAGGCTTTCTTGCACTTGCCATCCTTTACCCTGGCATACTGAGAGGCCTCCATGACGAACCACAGTCCCAGCCTGGTACGGAACCCGAGGATCCAGGCTACGATAGGGACGGGTACAATGCGTACGTTCGATCATACCTTTCGAGGTACATACACATACGCAACGGTGCACCTCCCGGCTTGATGCCCGTTTTCACAACCTTACCTATCGTCGTTCCGCGTGATCGTCAAGGCCGTCTTGTTGAGTACTTTCTAGAACACGGCTACACTTCGCTGAACCTCCTTCCACCCCGCTTTTACTCCTCCCCTTACCCTGACGGCCACCTCTTTGAACTTGGCTTTCATACCGTTGATATCCTTTCCAACGCGCGTCGGAAATCTTACATTTACATTCTTTCATCTCCTAATCAGAACGCGTACTACCCTTTGTTTGATTCCACCTGTACGGCTGACCACATCTCGATCAGTCCTATGTTCATGTATGCTGCGTACCCCGCTCTCACGCTTAGGGGGAGGGCTATATGTTTAAATGTCCACAGCAAACGCGCTGAGGAGCTGGAGGCCATGGGTATGGACGTTCAAAACTCCTACCAAAATTGGGAACTACATTCCTGTCCCGACCACCCCGACTGCCCCCACCGTCTTCGAAACCAGGCAGACGGTATCGCTTTCTATCACCATCTACTCTCAAACCCTCACTCGGAGCAGATTTACGAGGATGTAACTAGGTGAGTACCCTCCTCAGATTTTACATCGCTAAGCAAATTCTTAAAACTTGCCAGTGCATCCTACGATGTCGTCTCTTGGCGTTTTGGCGGAAACTACTGTTCTTTCTCGTCCGAGCATGCTTGCAAGCTTGTTCACTATGTGCGCATGTCGAGTGAAGCTGGCCATATTTACGTTTTCACCGGCAACGCCACCGACGATGACAATGAGTGATTTTCAACCCTCTATTTACCTAGTAAGTAATTCCATATAGCCTCCATAACCTACATGCTTACACATCTATGCGTATCATAGATCTTGAAAGAAAATCTTTACAAAACGAAGTCAGCATATTCTATTATCTGGTACGTATTCGTCCTGTAGACGCTCTAAGCCCCATATTTACGCATAGCCGCCTTTCATAGACCTCATAAAAACCTTGCAAAAGAAAAGCAGCGTCTTTTAATACAGCCTTACCTCCCCTATTCCTTCACCGAAAAAAGTATATTATGATAGACGCATCTTGATGTATATAAAAATTACGGCCCTCGCCGTCCATTCCATAGCTAGTTACCCTTCATGTCAAAAACAACCCCATCTCTCCTATTAACGCTTGTATACTCATCAATCTATAAAAGAAAAATGCCGATAATCTTGGCGCGTTCTTTAAATTCTCACGGTGCATAATTGCGATTTCAAGTCCGGAGATAACCGGATCGACGGTGGCGTGCCTAAGTAAACCTCCTACGCAAGTCAGTTCTTTTCCCTGAAATAATGAGACACGAGTACCCGGTACAGACGGTAGACCATCCGTTAAATATCATCTGTATCTTAATTTCAATACATACCTTCTTCCTCTATTCCACTTCTGATGAAGGGTGTGCTCTTATTCGTTATTCAGTGTCAAGGTCTCCCAAAATTTCAACAGCAACACACGTCTTTGCTAGAACAACCCAACGCATCCACCAACGTTTCTATCTGACATAGAATTCTCATCAAATTCGATTCCGTCACACCCTGCAAGGTAGTATTCAAGCCCAACGGTCGTAATACGACTCTCCGACGCGTACCCGCTAACAAATGTTTAAAAGGGTCCTGTACGTTCCCATCGCCGCCTACGTTATTTTTAAAACTAAAGAAGCACTTCATATAAGACAAGGTTCAATCCCTTGATTACCATGCTTAGCTTTGCACCAAAAGAGCACAATGCACAGCTTACGCGCAGCATACAATTACAAAACCAAAAGCACCCCCTACCCTCCTACTTCCCATCCTTCTCTACTCACTACAAAATTTAAAAAAACCCCTCGCACTAAAATGTTTGGTACCTTCTCAGTCGATGGTTACAGTAGCTCGCTCTCTCGAATTGAGCTTCTGTTGTGCCTTCTCACGTGGGCCTTCTGGGTCTTACTCAACATAGCGGAAATCAGCCAGCTCGGTCAAGGGGTCGGTTCGGTATTGAAGGGTTTTTTTTCTACGGCGGTCGTAAGTCATTCTGCCCCCTTTGCGTGAAAAAAAACTTACCTTACCTTTAAAGCACGTCTACAAATTTCGCTCCCGCACCAAACGCCTCCACAATAAAGCTGCCCGCCTATCCCTCAGGGTCCGCCGCGCGTTCCCCTCCCTAACCCGGTCAAAACCCGTACATGACATGCTAGTGTGAGTTTCTTTTTCCAACTTTAATACTGCAAACATACCTAATGACCTCCCCTTATAGGACGTTAAGCAACGTGCAAGATGCCTTACAAGCCATCGAGCACTTGCCTACCGTCCCTTACCTCATTTCCCTCCACGTCCTCCGCATCAACCTCGACTTCTTTGCGGAAGAGGTCAAAAAAATTGAGCGTGAATTCATGGTGAGTCCCCTTATCCTTCCAAAATTTACATTGAACCCTCACACGATGTTAGGACCTCCGCATGTCACGTATCGAGGATGGCATACGCGAGCTTCTGCGGAGGACCGCAACTTTCGAGAATCCGCCCATCGCTTTGACCCCTTAGCTTGTCCAGCATCCCTGATGAGTGGGCGGCCCCTGATTATCATCGCCTATCGCAATCTTTACGTTTTCTCCCCTTCTCCATCCGGTGCAACGCGCCGATGGCTTCCTATTGTTCTTTCTGTACTCTTCGCTGCTTCGTCTGTGTACAGTATTGTATATTGTAAATTAAGAACCTAGCACACGCTTTCATGTATTCCTACATGCACCGCCCTTCTTTGCCGCACAACGCACGTCAGAAACTTTAATACGAACGTCAGCACTTTCATTTCCGTTTGTCTTCTACTCTACGATCATTCCTGGGCGCCGTCTTCGACGGCATGTGGACTCCTTCTATCCTTCTCTCAAAAGGCTTGTTCCCATGTCGCCGACATGCCGACAACCCTATTAACCCCGCTTATATCCATGTAAACCTTTACTTACTAAAAATGAATTGCACCCTCTACTCATTCCGAATACACTGCCCTTCTCAATCGCGTCACATCCGAGGACCGCCTACAGAGAAGCATCGGTTCTTTCTAGACCTGCTTCACTCCGCCTCATTGAGAGTAGAGGATCCTTCTCACGGCCTCTTGTCCATCACCCATTCATCGCAACCTACAATCACCGCATCAAGCACAATCCCCACCGCCGACCTTCTTCCATATCCGTGTCTTCATTTCTATCATCCCCGGTGCACCTGCTAACAGCCCCTGTCTTACCTAGGCGCTCATTTATCAATTATAGGCCCAAAATACCCCACTCCTTCCTCACGTTCTTTCAAACAAGAAGGAAGACACGGTCGATACCCTGCACTCCACAAAAGCATTTTCACTGCGTTAACCTTTCAAGTGTAGCCATACCGTCCTTGTCTTTCTGTCAAACTACCTACGGTACTTTTGGAATCGATGTATACTTAAAATATGAAAATTGTATGCTTCTCATGTGTCACACAATAACTATTTAGGTAGCAATTCTCTTTATATAGAAAGCAGAACATCGCATATAATGCTTGATTGAGGATGCAATACAATTATATAACCGGTTTTGGGTGTCACAGTCACACTTACCTATACAGACTATATGCACCGGTAGCCAATGAAATCAATTGCCGTGCTTATCCTCTCATAGCCGCACACAATATTTAAGCCGCACAATATCTCACGGCATGTCTGATGCTTCTAACACCTCAGTTAACACCGAATACCCCTTAACTTTTCAAAGAAAGTGACTCTCACGCGTTGTCCTCGTCCGCACGGAACTCCGATACCTTACATTCATCTACAAACTCTATACTATGTACTTCTTTAACCTCACTCGCAATCATCTCGCTCGACCCCACCGAATGCCTGCAGCTTCCCGCAAGAATGGCCCAAGCACCGGCTTCCAAACGCTGGCCCGCCATGCGCAGAGGAACACCTGTCTAAACGACTCCAGCGTGCACGAAGGGCTGTAGCTGCTCTGCCACGGGACGAAGGTGAGATGTACGTCTAACAAATGGACTGGGCTCACTATTTTGAAGCATGCTGTGCTTTCATTACGAAATATATCAAGGTCGTGGCACAGATGGGATGCTCGTCTGGCTGGAAGACAACAGTGGTGGAGGTAGGAGACCTTGCAAGCCGCAGGCGTCGAGTACTAGTTGGTCCGCTTCTGCAACCACTTGAATCTACCTCCCAATTTCCAGGCTATCTGTGGTGATGTAATCAGGACTTGTGACAACTATAGCCTTGTTTCCGTTGCTGGAGGCGTCATCTACTTTACACGCTATTGTCTCAGGTGGCCAAAGTCCGCAAAGGAGATTAACGAAGTGAAAGGTGACAGTGTGTGCCATTAACATTATATATATTTGTATATTATTACTGTATTGTATTTACATTTGGTAAAATATATTGTTCTTTTTCTTTCCCTAAGACTTGCTTCCGCCCATCCCTGGGTAGCGGGCTCTGCTGTGAGTTCACTCTCAGCCTCTAACTGCTTGTTCCCGCGAACCGTAGGGTTCGCTTGGGTACCTTAGAAAAACGCAACTGTCCGGATTCTCTGCGAAAACTGATCCAGTCACGTGAAATTTCCTTTATGGGTAATTAACCCTTTCCGGCAGGAGATCCAGTCATGTGATGCACTACCTTTCACAGCAGGTTGTTTCCACGCGACTTTGACTGCTGTTGCAACGCACCCTTCGCAGGTCAATGGCGTGCTGCCCTGCAGTACCTTTGCAATGAACAACAGCAGCCCCAGCATCTCCGTGTCTATGCCCTGCGGCGGTGCGAATTCGACTTTGTCTGTGAGGACATCATCCAGCACTGGTAACCAGGTCGTAGGCGGCGGGACTGGGAATGATGGTGTCTTTGCGGATGTCAGTGCAAAACCGAGCCTCCTCAGGCCCATAGTGGAAGGTGCGCCTATTTTACTGCATTAACATATTGCTTCTTTACTTTGTATTCTAACGGGACTCTTTCGGCTACTTTTGCTTTCGATACTCAATAGAAGACGGTGTCCGTGTTGTACCGGAGGACACACAGAAGGATGCACCATTCTCGTACGCCGCTGCTCAGGCGGATGATGTCCCGCCGTACTCGGAGACGTCAGTCCATGCGCCTTCGTCCTTATCTCCGGGAATGACGCTTTCAGGCGAGCTCGCGATTGATGGTCTCGCAACGGGCACGCTCTTCTCGTTTGCTTGGAACATGCTTGTTTCTGTTTCCGGGCGTTCTGCTTACTTACCTCCTGCATACTACACATGCGGCAAAGCTCCGTGCTCGGGCTGGTCTTGGCTTGACACTGGTTCAATACGGGTTGCGAGGACGAGCAAGGATGACGAAGGCATAGGCGCAAATGGTGAAGAGAGCATGTGGGGCGGCTGGGGAAATCCTGAAGACACTGTACCTCCACCGACACTGATGTTTGATACAGCTGCAGCTGCTGAAAGTTGGGCAGCTACTGTAGCAGATGCTTCTGCGGCAGAAGAGTATGGTGTATATTACTTCTGTGCTGTATGTGTGCTTAAAAATATAATTTTTCCTTCCTCTCTCTTGCTCTAACCGCATTCCCGGGTAGTAGGGCTCGCCAACCGCCCGTATACGGTTACGGCCGTAATCTTGAACCTGGTTACGGTTACGGACGTAAAAATACGGGCCGTAATTTTTTTCTCGCGAGTCAGTTACGGTACGGTACGGGACGTAATACGGCCGTATACGGCGATACGGTTGTTACGGTAGCATAGACGATTTTTTTTTAGTTTACCGCTCTAAAATGGCAATTTACCCTAAACAGGCATGTACTAAAACGGGCATTATTATGTATTACATTTTGCGTGCCCAGTGAGAGGCACACATGCCATGCCAAGTATAGAAATGACGGCAATACTGACCCGAACAGGTGCCTTTGACGTCGGAGTGGGGCTTTGTGTCCAAAAAAAACTCACATCAGCTGACTTCGACCCTCAGCTGCTCGGACCCGTACCGTAACCGTATACGGGACGTAATTTGGGCTCCCGTTACGGTTACGGCCGTACAAATACGGCCGTAAAATTTTCCCTCTGAAACTTGTTACGGTACGGTTACGGCCGTACCGTAACCGTCCCGTAAACCGTAAATTACGGGACGGTTGGCGAGCCCTACCGGGTAGCGGGCTTTGCTGTGAGTTAGCTCACAGCCCTAACTGCTTGTTCCCGCGACCTAGGGGTCGCTAGGGTACCTTAGGAAAACGCAACTGTGTCGATTCTCCGCCAAAACTTAAAAAGTCATGTGACGTGCACTTTCGGTACCGAAATTACTTTTCATAGCAGGTTATTCTCACGCGGTTTTGCCTGTCGCATTGCAAGCCTGTTCCTCATCCAACTTCTTACTACTACTGCTGCTGTGACTGCTCATCAAGCTACTCGACGGCGCGGACGACGCATGCGGGAGGAAGGTGAGCGCCTTTTCGAACTGCTCCTGGGTTGACATCGTGAATGGGCCGTACGGATAGGGCGGCATTGACACGCCAGGCACGGCGCCGTTGAGCTCGAGAGGTGGCGACACAACGCCGTCGCTCTCGTCCGAGTCGGACGAGATCTCGGCAGTCCATAAGCAGGCATGGCGAACGACAACGGACCTGCGGCCATACCCCACGCGGCATGGCTGTTCTGGATGGCGCGGGGTTGGATGCTCTTCTCACTGCTGCTGGACTTGTCTTACAACATGCCTCATAGTTGTCATAGGTGCGGCCCGAGTAGCCATGCTCGGGGAGGGCTCAGTCGTTGGGCAGGAAGACAATGGGTGCACAGTTGTACTGTGCGCCAGAGTGGGTTGGGTATGTCTGGGTGAGCGAGGGCGTTGGCGGTAAGTGGACCTTGGGCTGCTCGGCAGTACAGGCATCAAGTACCTGTTAGCTGCGATCACTTGGATCTACCTCCCATTCTCGAGGCCATCTGTGGTGATGTGATCAGGCTTGCCCGTGACCAGTGCTCTGGTGACAATTGTGGCACTGTTTTGGTTGCTGGGGGGCAACATCTACTTTACATGCCACTTTCTCGGGCAGTTGAGTCCACGAAGGATTCAAATGTATAGATAGTACTAATAGACTTCTGTATGATAAAATGATTTTTGCTTTCTTTCCATAACACTTTGTACCCATCTCCGGGTAGCCTATGAGATAACTGCTTGTAAAAAAGGATAGCACTTCCTTCATGTTGATCCACGGGTCGCGGGCTCTGCTGTGAGTTTACTTACAGCCTCTAACTGCTTGTTCCCGCTACCCCTTGGGTAGCTGGGTATTCTTAGGGTATGCAACTGTCCGCCGCGCCCGCCAAAAGTCAAATGGTCACGTGAAATTGCCTTATAAGTTAAACCTGCCTGTTAAAGAAGGCGTTCTATTAGAAAGTTCTGATGGATTTGATTACTAATGATGACACAATCTGAGACAAGGCGTTTACTCCTCGCCATCGTCGCCAACGTTTACTGCTCTTTGCAGCTCTATGCGGAATCTGAGAAATTTTTGGAGGGCCTTTGTGACAGCGTGATAATTCGTGAGAACTTGATAAACCCACCAAAATAGGATTTCAGCACCTCAATGTACCTATCTGACATCTGACACCCATTATCTGACACCTGGACACTTGAAATGTATAACTGACCCATATAAGAAGTAAAATCCAACCTCCGTTAGATAAAATATCTGACAATCGGAGTATCAATATCCAACAATTGGAGTATCTAATTCTGACAGAATAAAGTATCTAAATCCAACCCCTGTAAAGAATGTATTTCCAACACCGCAGGTTTATCATTATCTGACCCCTCAAATAACACAATTCCAACCCTTATTAGAAGTAATTTCCAACCTATCCGCCCATAAAGTATATATATCCAACACATCTGTAGTATCCATATCTGACCTCCTGTAGTATTCAAATGCAACCCATCTAGAATGTAAATTTGACCCTCTTTAATATGTATTTCCGACCCTTTTTAAAATCGAATTTGGACATACTTCAGTATGTAAATCCAGCCCAAAAAGAACTTAATTCCAACATCTTTCTCACGTCATCGTGTAAAGCTTTGTATAGCGCCGTCAGAGCTAATTGCCCCCAACACAAACATGCATTAATTTCAACGCTATTCCTACTACAGAGGTGGGTAGTACTGTCATACAATGTATTTGATTCCTTTACTTAGCAGAAGAGACAGAGAAAATTTCTTGATATTGAACGGTCTCGTAGGCCACCAGGAATTCCGAGTGGCAGGCGCGGTGCAATGCTAAGCGCAGCAGCGAAGATTTTGTTACAACAAATGGAGTATATATTCTAATAGGTCAAAGCAGTGATAACCAGCCACTCTTCATGTGTATGGTAGGTCACAGTCCTACAGAGCGAGGCCAGAGTGGCAAGAGCAGAATGTCCAGGAGTGGTGGTCGTCATTGCAGTCTTGGGACGAGTCTTTGCGCGGAGAGCTGGAATCGTGAGCGCGAGAACGTGTGCGCGTAGTGGGCAACCTTGACACCAACGAGACTGAGCCTGGCCTAGGTGCAGTCTGTCTAGTGAAACCTTGCAGCATTAGATCTGGCCTAGATCTGCAGCTGATGAGTGGGTCGATTGACTGGTTGCCGCTTAGATTCCGTTGCTAGACTTGAGACTCTTGAGACCTCAGGACGGGGTGGCTCTACTCTTGATGACTTCTTTAATGCTTTGCTTTCTTGATATGTGGCTGCTGATCGCTTTTGATCACTGTTACAAGAAGTTAGGATGTTGACGTGAGACAAGAGAAAGGTGCACGTACGATCTCAAATAGGAGCAGCAAGTAGCAAATGTCGTGCAACACGGGACTTGACACAACGCTCGCCAGGATCCTTGTGGAAGGAAACTGGCAAACAAGGGGGTGCTTGGCACTAGCCCGACAGATCGCATGTATCGTACGTCACTGACAGGCGAATGTCAGAAAGCCGAGGAACTGTCGTGGATGAAGCAGCAGGCGTATGATTAACGAGGTTGCTCAATGGACGCAAACTTGGGTGCGTCGGTAACTGCACCAGGATGGTTGTCGAAAACTATATGGCAAACTTCCTACATAGACTGAGGGTGAGAAAGATAGCAAGCAAATAAGATTGTAAACGCTCACGTTTTCAGAAGTGGTCTGCCACTTAACAGATTGGACCCAGGATGGTGGATATCTGGGTGGCAACTTCCTACACTGCGTCTGAGGGTGAGAATGGTATTCAAGACCAGAAGAAGAATAAACTCACGGTTTCGGAAGGGGAACTGCCGTCCAAGCTAATGGACGCGAGGCGTACACTAACTCTACGGTTCAGCATGCGATTGAGGGTTAAAGAAAAGACCTGCTTACGATTGAAGAAAAAGCCTCTGCTATACTGGCAATGTGGAGCTGACAACTTAATTGCCCCGCAATTCAGCCCCCTCAAGAATCGTGACGGAGGATATGCTGGCTCGGCGGAGGCAAAGGCGTAGATCGATGAGTGACAAATCGATGGACGGTCGTCCGGGGTGCATCGGAAGCAGCACCCTAAGCAGTTCGCGTAGGAGCGTCGAAGGAGGCGAATCAGTCGAAGAGTAGCACAAGAACAAAGCGGACGTTTTGGGGGTTGGAGTGCTTGAGTATCGAGAACTGGGCTAGTCTTTCCACTGATCGGGTGGCACGGACAGCGAGAACAAGAGTACTTTCTATTGAGGTTCAAAGGTCGAATGGAAGGTAGTGTCGAGCAGACACCACTCGAGTCAAATGGTGCAGATAGTGACGAAGCAGAGAGTCTGAATGGCTGGAACGCGATGGGCGAAGTATAAGCGGAGTTGGAGTGGTTGGAGAGCTGTAAATGGCTGATGAGTTTGTCGTTGCGAAGTTCCTTGGAAGTAATAAGACGTGAGCAAAGAGAAACAAGAGAAAAGAATAGCACATACCATGTCAGGTTACCCGATCACTGGCATCCCAAGCCATGGCAAGTACTAGCACTTGACTTGGTAGCTGGTAATATCACTGACATATGGGGTTGTCCTTTGAGTGGCTTCTCATCGGACGAATAAAGATCTCCAATGGCGTCGGTTTCCGCAAAGATACTTATAATCCCGTCGGTCTGGGATTAATCTTCGGTTGGGTCGCAGTCAGGTGGGCTGTAGGAGAGCTCCGGTTCTCCAGTTGACATAGCGCACCCGACAACTATCTGCATCTCGAGAATGATGTATGCGAGGTATACCTCATTGACCTTGCTTGCTGAACGAAAGTTGTTGGCGTCGGCATCCCAGTTGGCGCTGCTCAAGCGCACACCGTGTTTGAGATAAGCAAGACTTTCCGATATCGAAGTGTGAACATCTTTGGAAACGAGCGGAGGGAAATCGTGATCATCGCTGCTGCTGTCGTGAGTGAGGTCTGAGGTTCGGGTATACGGAGGGTTGGATTTGGATACACCGAGGGGTCAAAAATAGATTCTCACGAGGGTCACATACATATACTTTACGGTGGTCAGATAATGGTGCTATGAGGGGTCAGAAATCAATACTCCAGGGGTTGGATTTACATACTTTTGAGAGGTCGAATTTGCATACTTTGAGAGGTTGAATTTAGATACTTTGAAGGGTTGGAATTGGATACTATTAAGGGTCAGAAATGTATACATTGAAGGGTTGGATTCTTGTAAATGCCGGGGTTGGATTTAGATAACTCAAATTGTCAGATATTGATTCTCAAATTGTCAGATATTATTTCGCAAGTTGTCCGATATTACTTTTAAAATGTTGGCAATAGCCGTTATAATTGTCAGATTTATGTATTATAAGGGGTTGGATTTATATAAGTCGATGTGTCAGATTATGATAAAACGCGGGTCAGATAGGTACATTGAGGTGCTGAAATCCTATCTTGCATAAACCCAAGTAGAGTACCATTTACAGGCCTTTGAGAACCCTTTTTAATGATTGTGTCGTCAGTGAAGTCATTGCCGATATGCCGGGAGCTGATTGATGACAATTATTGGCTGACCTGTAGCTCAGCCGGTTGCCACAAACTTCTCGGATCAGAAGGACCGGAGCATTTCTATTTTTTGGGCGCTTTTCATCGGATCTCTCCGAAGCTCCAGACCGTGATCTAGCGCCGTCACATTTAGAGTAACAAGGCCCTTGACAATTTTTTTTGCGATTCCGCATAGTTATGCAAAGAGCAGTAACGTGTGCACTCTTCCTTCTCCTTTCCTCAGAGTCGGACTCACGTATTGACACTCCTAATGGCGACGCGTCCTTGTGAGTTTCTTTTTGATTCCTACATGTTCATGACACTGCTAATATTTTGTGTTTTTGTCAATCTTCTACGACTTGACCTGCCAGGATCTGTTGCCCGCCTTTGAAGACTCGCTCTCCGCTTTCTTTGCTCTCCTCCTTCAGCTCATACTCAACGTCTCCCAAGACCGTTCGGTGCGGCTCGCAGCCAGCGTCTATCTCAAGAACACGATCAAACGTCGATGGGAGGATGAGGACTCGCCTTTGGCGGACGCAGAGAAGACGCAGAGAATACGCAGCTGAAGGGTCAGCTGGTTCCTGCAATGATCGCGCTTTCGAATGATAAAATATGACATGGGGGGGACTTGAACCCCCGACCTCCACATTCCGGGATGGTGCTCTAACCACTGAGCTACCAGGCCTTATTGGGGTTAATGTTCAATTCCCAACAGTCCCCCTGAAGATTAACCCCCAATATCACATTTATACGCAGGGAGTGCCAAGGCTCATAACCTGATAAAATATGACATGGGGGGGACTTGAACCCCCGACCTCCACATTCCGGGATGGTGCTCTAACCACTGAGCTACCAGGCCTTATTGGGGTTAATGTTCAATTCCCAACATCGAATCCAGCGGACAAGACATTGCGAGCGCAGGTTGCGGAGGCCATGTCCATTGTTGCAAAGTACGATATCCCCGAGCAATGGCCAGATCTCATCGATCAGCTCGTCTCTTCACTCTCGCCCGACGCTGCAAATTATCCAACAAATGTCTCCGTTCTCGAAACTGCCCACTCAATCTTTGCGCCTTGGCGTTCTGAAATACGCTCGGACTCGCTCTACACGACGATCAACTTCGCCGCTTCTCGGGTACCTTCCTCCAAATATTCAAACACACCGCCACCAGTCTTCTGAATGGATCGGGAACTGCAGCGATGGCGCAGGCTCAGGTCGTGCTTCTGTCAATTTTCTACGACTTGACGTGCCAGGATCTGCCTCCCACTTTTGAAGACTCACATTCCGCTTTCTTTGGCGCTGAGCAGAAAGTGCGCATCAAGTTCCTTGCTTGGGACCTCGAGAACATGCTTACCGGCATTTGTCACAGCGCTGTGGGGGTTCTCGGTGGAGGTCAGAGATCTGGATTCGCATATGTCAGACTGGTCAGTCAGGGATTACGCTTCCTCAGCACGGTCATCCAATCAGGAAACTACAAAGCGACATTTTGCGGAGAGGGAGATGATCAAGGTTGTGATCAAAGGCGTACTAGTTGTCCCCAATGTCACATTACGAGGTGCGCAAACTTCTTCTTTCATCGCACTCATCTTTTTCCTGATAATATCTTGACCTGCAGAACACGTAGTAGAGCAATTTGAGGACGATCCTCTGGAGTATATCCGAGTCCAATCTTCTGAATGGGTCGGGAACTGAAGCGATGGCGCAGGCTCAGGTTGTGCTTCTGTCAATCTTCTACAACATGATGTGCCAGGATCTGCCTCCCACTTTTGAAGATTTGCACTCCGCTTTCTTTGGCGCCGAGCAGGGAGTGCTCACCAAGTTCCTTACTTGGGACCTCGAGAACATGCGCGGTGATCCCAACGATTCGACTCCCTCTTTCCTCACCCAAATCAAAACTTCGATCTTCGAGCTCGCCAAGCTTTATACGCATCGATACCCGGAGGCCCTCTCGTCTTGAATACCGCACCGGCCACAGCTCTGTGGGGACATTTCGGTGGAGGTCAGAGATCTGGAATAGCATGTGACGGACTGGTCAGTCAGGGACTACGCTTCCCCAGCATGGCCATTCAATCAGAAATATACAAGGCGACGTTTGCGGAGAGGGAGACTATTGATCAAAGGCGTAGTCGTACCCAATGTCACATTTACGAGGTGCGCAATCTTTTTCTTCCATCACCCTCATCTCTACCTGATGCTGTCTCAACCTCAGTGCACAAAGTTGCGAAAAGATTACTGCATTTTCTGCCAATCAAGTGCTTCTGTTTATTTTCCATATTCCCGCGACCCTACCTCCTAATGTTCCAGCTCATCTGTAGCGATGTGATCTTGGCTTGCTCGTGACTGACAGTCATAGACCTGTGTCGGTTGCTGAGGGTGACATCTACTTTACATGCCACCTTCTCGGCAAAGTCGGCGAAGGATTCAAATGTATAGATAGTAATAGACTTCTGTATGTAAAAATGATTTTCTTTTCTTTCTCTTACAATAACTTCACGCCCATCGACGGGTAGCGGGCTTTGCTGTGAGGAACTCGCAGCCACTAACTGCTTTTCCCGCTACCGACGGTAGCTGGGTATCCTATGGCGTATGCAACTGTCCACTTTCTCTGCCAAAACTTTAAATGTCATGTGACTTTTACTTTCGGTACCGAAACTATCTTTTGAAGCAGGTTGTTCTCACGCGGGTTTTGGCGTGTTCTCGTCCGCACAGAACTCCGATACCTCTCATTCACCTACAAACTCACTTAAATTCACTAACATGTTCATATTCTTCTTCTGCAAACAGTCATAATCTTGAGGCACACGTATCCTTCCAAAGCGGCTGGGACCCAAGTATGTAATGGACGGTTAGCTCAGTACAACTTGTCGGCCTTACCGCCCCCGCACCGCCGTGGCGTAGAGGAGCGTTTGAATGACCGGAGCCAGCGCAGCACGCAACTGCACTGTCATGGGCCGAAGATGTCATGCGAGTATGACCGAACGGGCAGGGCCCACCAAACGGCGACGCTCACTGTCCTGCCGACCGCGATGACTGACTGATGCTCCCACCGCAATTACATCCCACGTCCCAGCCATACAAGGACGTGAGTCTCAGAGAGAAAGGCGCAGTGGCACCATTCCACCCCTAAGGGCGGCGAGGGCATGAGGGGTCATTGACGTCTTGGACTGTGGACTGCGAGCCATTCGTAGTAGAGGTCCAGGGGAAGACACGCCGCGACATGGCGGGCCACAGCGGTTGCTATCGAGCATCGAGTGTCAGTGATGGTGGATGCTGGTCAAGATGGACTGAGTTGAAGACGTGCTGGGGTTGCCCATGCATATCGTTCAAGAGGTGGCTGGTCAGCAGATCACATTCGAGTGTCTCGTCTTGCTCTCGTCATGGTTGAGACCAAATTGAGCAACCTCAATACGCCACCTATGCATCTGCCTGCGCCTGTTGCGGGGTGTGAAACTATCCCAGCGATCCACTTGAGCGACTGCGCCAGGTGAAGGGAGCATTGTAGCTGCTGGAAATACAAGGCGGACCGCTCAAGCAGAGTCAGCCTCCCTTGACGGTGTGAAGGCCGAGTGCAGCAATAGCGGCGCGATGCATACCCATCTTTGGCGCCGCGGCTTGAACGACGAGCTGAATTGCATTGTGTGTGCTTTACTGCAGGCTGGTGAGTGATCTCAGGTACTTTACTTAATGCTTCACTAAAATTCTTTGTGTATAGCATAAAGGACCGCACCCCAAGAGCATGCGCAGCAAACACGGCGAGGTCCGCCACCAAAGCGCACCTCGCTCTGACAACAACGAAGCGATGCGTGAGCCTGGTAAATAAGTTTCACCATTTCAATTCTGTTTAATATTCTAATTGAATATTCTTGTATTCTACAATATACAGGGTACACAAGTGCCGTATGCACGAACGAACGGCCTTTCATATCTTGTCGCACAGCATAAGCGGCCTGGTACTCTGCGAGAAGAAGCCCTAATTACAGGGCACATGACGCTCTACCTATGCACGCAGAGCGCAACCCACCGCATGCTTGCGCGTGCCCTCAAAAGTTGCTCGCCTGCGCTTAGCGCCCGGCGCTCGACCCTACTATAGCTCTTGAACGCGATGAAGGCTGCAGCAGCTGTCCGTCCCCGCGCATCTTGAGCTAGTGCGTTAGTTGAACTTAGTTCTCCCTCCCGAAGACGATCAGCGACATCGCAAAACAGCTGCACAAGCGTTCGGATGAAGAAGAGCTGCGGAGGGAGAAGGACCTTGACGCAGTCATCACGGCTTGCATTTTCATCGCGTGTTGTCAGGCACTTATCCCTCGGACGTCCCATGGCATCTGTAACCTGACCCACGTCTCAAAGAAGACAGTATCCCGAGGTTGTCGCAGACTACAGAACAAACTTAATGATAGTAGACTTTTGTATGTATGTGAAAATAAATGTTCTTTTTTTCTTCTTTCTGTAATACTTTCTTCATACCCATCTCTGGGTAGCGGGCTCTGCTGTGAGTTAACTCACAGCCTCTAACTGCTTGTTCCCGCTACCCCTTGGGTAGCTGGGTATTCTTAGGGTATGCAACCGTGTCCAGCGCCCGCCAAAAGTCAAAAGGTCACGTGAAATTGCCTTATAAGTTAAACCTGCCTGTTAAAGAAGGTGTTCTAATCAAAGGTTCTGATGGACTGAATTACTAATGATGATGCAATCTGAGACATTGCGCCACGCGCCAGCTTGTCCGTTCTCGCCATTGCACTCAACGTTCGTCCTCTTTCTTCTCCTTTGTCTTCAGCAGTGAGGCATGTTCTCGCTATCGCAGGCGCATTCCAAAGCCAATGCCAGAATGTTATGCAGGGTAAGCAAGCGCCAAATTCACAAATGAACAACCTCTCATATTAGCATTACCGGCTAGGTATTCTGCAAGCAGAAGCCCCAATTACAGGGCACATAACACTTCGTCCTAAGGGCGCGCAGAGCGCAACCCGCATGCTTGCGCGTGCCCTCAAAAGTTGCTTGCCTGTGTTTAGCGCCCGACCCAACTGTAGTCCTTGAACACAGTGAGGGCTGCAGCAGCTGTCCGCAAGTCGCAACTACCCCGCCCCTGCGCAACTTTGAGCTCTGCTCTGTTAGTTCCCGCTCCCGAAGACGATCAGCGACATCACAAAAAAGCTGTACATGCATTCGGACGAAGAAAAGCCACGGAGGGAGAAGGACCTCGACGCAGTCATCGTGGTTTGCATCTTCATCGCGTGTCATCAGGTGCTGGTGTTCCACAAGATCTGCAACCTGACCCATGTCTCAAAGAAGACTCTCAGGCAGTGCTACAAGGCACTCAAGCGGGCTTTTGACCTGGCGCCGAAGCATATGATAAAATCTCAGCTGCCTGCCCGTCGCTAGCCACAGGTGCCGAAGACCTGTTGGTCCACTCTTCGGTCTACCTCCCAATCTCCGTGCCATCTGTGGTGATGTGAACAGGTTAGCACTTGACCTTCATGCCACCTTCTTGTGAAACTGAAGTCTGCAAAGTAGATCACTCAAGTGGTGGGTCTCAGCGAGAGTACCATCAAGTTGATGTATCAGATGTATTTTGGCTACAAGGAGAGGTATGTAAAATATTCCGAGAGCAAGAGGTTCTCGCAGACTACAGAACAAACTTAATGATAGTAACTTTAGACTTCTGTATGTGTGTGAAATATAGATGTTTTTTCTTTCTTTTTCCTTCTGTAACACTTACTTCCTACCAATCTCTGGGTAGCGGGCTCTGCTGTGAGTTAACTCACAGCCATTAACTGCTTGTTCCCGCTACCCTTAAGGTAGCTGGGTATCCTATGGCGTATGCAACTGTGTCCGGCGCCTGCCAAATCTCATCCGGTCTCGTGACTTGCGCTTTCGGTACCGAAGCTGCCCTCAAAAGCAAGGCATTCTCACACTTTTTCTCGCGACCCTTAGGTCGCTTGGGTACCTTAGAAAAACGCAACTGTCCGGATTCTCTGCCAAAACTCATCTGGTCTCGTGACTCGCACCTTCGGTACCGAAACTGCCTTTCAAAGCAAGTTGTTCTCACGTTGTCTTTCTTCAACCCGTCGCCGGATGGCCAGATGCCACCTTATCCGACTTCTTACTACTACTGCTGCTTTTGCTGCTCATCGGGCTACTCGACGGCTCGGACGGCGCATGCAGGAGGAAGGCGAGCACCTAAATTGAACTGTTCCCGGGTCGACATCGTGAATGGGCCGTACGGGTAAGGCGGTCTCAACACGCTAGGCACATCACCACTGAACTTGGGAGGCAGCGACACGACGCCATCGCTCTCGTTTGACTTGGACGAGGACTCGGCAGTCCATAATCAGGCATGGTGGATGACGACGGACCTGCGGCCATACCCCACGCGGTATGGCTGTTCTGGATGGCGCGGGATTGGATGCTCTTCCCACTGCTGCTAAGCTCGTCTTACGATGTGCCTCATTGTTGTCGTAGGTGTGGCCCAAGTAGCCATGCACGGGGAGGGCTCAGTTGTTGGGCAGGAAGACAATGGGTGCACAATTGTACTGCGCACCAGAGTGGGTTGTGTATGTCTGGGTGAGCAAGGGCATGGGCGGTAAGTGGACCTTGGGCTGCTCAGACGGGTAGGGCAGTACAGGTGTTGAGGACCTGTTAGCCCGCTACAGTTGTGGCACTGTTTTGGTTGCTGGGGGTAACATTTACTTTACATGCCACCTTCTCGGGCAGTCAAAGTCCACGAAGGATTCAATTGTATAGATAGTAATAGACTTCTGTATGTAAAAATAATTTTTGCTTTTCTTTCCGTAACACTTCATACCCATCTCCGGGTAGCCTGTGAGATAACTCACGGCCTCTAACTATTTGTAAAGAAGGATAGCACTTCCTTCATGTTGATCCATGGGTCGCGGGCTCTGCTGTGAGTTAACTCACAGCCACTAACTGCTTGTAACATAATAGAATTTTGTATGTACGGATGTAAAGAAGAAAAAATGTTTTTTCTCTCTAACAATAACCTCACACCCATCCACGGGTAGCGGGCTCTGCTGTGAGGAACTCGCAGCCACTAACTGCTTGTTCATTCCCGCTACTCCCTAGCGGGTTCTAATAGCGTACTGATTTGCACCTTTCAAAAGCAAAACCTTATTTATCATGTGACTTAAGGTCTGGACTGGTCCTCGGGTAATTTAAAAATCCGGTATATGAGTCAATTCTTCTCCTCAGAACCGAATTATGTCTCGGATATCCCCGAGAATTCCTTTGTAACATCTTCTTTGTCGCTCTCGCATTCTGCCTCGTCCAGCACTCCCTTCCATTCATACTCAATGGTTGCCATGACCGTTTGGTGCGAGTTGCAGCCAGTGTCTATCTCAAGAACACGATCAAATGGCGATGGGAGGGTGAAGACTCACCTTTGGCTGAGGCAGAGAAGATGCAACTGAAGGGTAAGCTGGTCCCTGCAATGATCGCACTTTCGAGGTTCAATATATAAGACATTACAAGCACAGGTTGCAGAGGCCGTGTCCATTGTTGCAAAGTATGGTTTCACTGAGCAGTGGCTAGATCTCATCGATCAGCCCGTTTCTTCACTCTTTCCCGATGCTGCAAATTATCCGACAATCATCTCTGTTCTCAAAACTGCTCACTCAATCTTCACGCCATGGTGTCCTGCACTACGCTCGGATTTGCTCTATATGATGATCGACTTCGTTTTGAGCCGCTTCTCGGGCACTTTCTTCCAAATCTTCGAACTCACCGCCACCAATCTGCTGAATGGAACGGGAGCTGAAGCGATGGCGGAGGCTCAGCAAAGTGCTAAAGAAGTACCCAAACAATGAGCTGGCGAAGGTACGGGCTATCTATGATATGATGATGGTTGGTCTTATGTGTTTTGTAGGCCCTGAAAGCGCTGGCAACGGTGCACATGAATATTCTCTTATCTTCGAATACCGTACCGGCATCTGTCACAGCGTTGTGGAGACTTCTTGATGGAGGTCAGAGATCTGCAATGGTGTATGACGGACTGGTCAGCCAGTGACTACGCTTCCTCAGCACGGACATCCAGTCAGGAAACTATAAGGCGATGTTTGCGGAGAGGGAGACAATTAAGGTTGTGATCAAAGGCGTAGTCTTACCCAGTGTCACATTACGAGGTGCGCAAGCTTTTTGCAAGATAGGATTTCAGCACCTCAATGTACCTATCTGACCCGCGTTTTATCATAATCTGACACATCGACTTATATAAATCCAACCCCTTATAATACATAAATCTGACAATTATAACGGCTATATCCAACATTTTAAAAGTAATATCGGACAACTTGAGAAACAATATATGACAATTTGAGTTATCTAAATCCAAACCCGGCATTTACAAGAATCCAACCCTTCAATGTATGCATTTCTGACTCTTAATAGTATCCAATTCCAACCCTTCAAAGTATTTAAATTCAACCTCTCAAAGTATGCAAATCCGACCTCTCAAAAGTATGTAAATCCAACAAAAGGTGTATGTAAATCCAACCCCCTGGAGAATTGATTTCTGACCCCTTGTAGAACCATTATCTGACCTCCGTAAAGTATAGTATATATGTGACCCTCGTGAGAATCTATTTCTGACCCTTTGGTGTATCAAAATCCAACCATCCGTATACCCGAACCTCTCACAACAGCAGCAGCGATGATCACGATTTCCCTCCGCTCATTTTCAAAGAGATTCACACTTCAATAGTCTTGCTTTTACCTCAAACACGGTGTGCGCTTGAGCAGCGCCAATTGGGTTGCCAACAAACAGGCCAACGCCGACAGGACATTCTTTCGTTCAGCAAGTAAGGTCGATGAGGTATACCTCGAATACATCAGTCTCGAGATGCAGATAGTTGTTGGCTGCGCTATGTCAACTGGAGAGCCGGAACTCTTCTTCAGCCCACCTGACTACGTCCCAACCGAAGATGAATCCCAGACCGACGGGATAGTCAGTATCTTTGCGGAAACCAACACCATCGGAGATCTTTATTTGTCCAATGAGAAGCCACCCGACGGACAACCCCATATGTCAGTGATATTACCAGCTACTGAGCCAAGTGCTAGTACTTGCCAAGGCTTGGGATGCCAGTGATCGGGTAACTTGGCATGGCATATGCCATTAACGCTGAGAGCGACTTATGATTCACAGCCTCGAAGGATCTCACAATAAATGTTTGGTTTTCAGACAACAACGAGCGACTGGGGACATATGATGGTCACAACGAGACTGTATGGATGATTGATGTTGACTGTGCGTAACTCGCTTTGTACTTACGACGACGAAGCTGATTACGGTTTCCTTTCAACTCGCCCTCGCAACTCATACCTCATCTAAACCATTTGATGGAATAATGGCTTCGCGCATCAACAAAATGATGTTCAGCGAAATCTGAGTTCCTCGTGTCAGGCTCGGCAGACAACTTGATGAAGCTCTGGCAGGTGTCGGCAAGAAAATGTCTCTTTACCTGGGGGTTCCCGACGGCCGTGAAGCGTGTAGCGTTCAGCGAAGATGATGACTAGATCGTGTGTATCGCCGAGCAGCGTATGGGTCATAAGGGTGTGATTCGGATACTTAATATTAATCGCGAGGATGGGGCCAAACGTGCGTCATGCAAGCATACTCTCAAAACCTCAGTTTGACTCTAACTTGCTTCATTTGTACCACCTTTGATACTTAGAATCACCGGAGCCCATATCGATGTTCCTCCCTATCGGCTCAAAGCCCACGGTTTGCACTTTCGCACACACTCCAAGTCTCATCCTTACCGGTCACGAGTCTGGTAAAGTCGACCTATTCAACGCGAAGACAGGTGAGGAATAAGAAAGTATCGAACGCGCACATTCAGATGTGGTGACAGACCTCTAAATCTCGCCTGACCGCACGTATTTCAGTACTAGTAGTAAGGACAAGCTAGCCCGGGTACGACACGCACCTTTGGTCTATGAATCAAGCATGACTTCACAAAACGTTCTAGCTGCATGAGACGAGGACTCTCTGTGTACACAAAGCATACGCAACGGAAACGCCGCTAAATAACGCGGCGATAGCACCAGCACATCCCTACGTAAGACGTCTACCTAGTACCTACATAGCCCTTTCCTCCTCACTCACACACTGTAAAAGGTCCTTCTCGGTGGTGGTCAAGAAGCAATGAGCATCACAACCACATCCTTGTGACAGGGTAAATTTGAAACGCGCTTTTGGCATTTAGGTCCTATCAATACATGTGTCTTTCCTTGCCATCCCCATCCGCATTCCCTTCCCCCTTACTTGCTTTTTATAAATGTAGGAATGCAGTACATCCCTCCGGCAAATTCTACGCTTCTGGCAGAGAGGATGCTTTCGTGCGTATGCACCACTTCGACAATACTTATCTGAAAGCAAGGCCTTACGGAGCACCTGTGATTCCCACCCTGTCAGTACCTAGTTAGCCAGTAGCCATGACTCATGGCTACTGGCTAGTTAGGTTCTGATGCGTCTAATTTACTATACTAATGCCGTCCCGTCAGTTTTGAGGGACTTTGACACTCACAAAGCTACCCACCGGGCCCAGCTTGACCGAGGACCCTGGGGGCTGGCCTCGGCGACTGCCGTAAGGGTCTGTCCTGCGTGTCGCGCGCGCGCGCCGTGCCTCGGACCTTGCCGCCGCGCCTCCCACGCGCTCACAACGCGTCGTCACCGTCACCACACCCTTGCTCGCCGTCGCCGACAGCGAGCACGGCCGTCTCGCTCAATTTTTGTCCGTTTGACTTCGTTTTTTTTGAATTATATGTAATTTAATGTTTAGATTATATTGCAATAGTAAAATTAAATTATCTACTACATAGTGCAATGGTGCCGGCAGAAAGAGCAACCAGTTCTACAGCTGCGATGCCCACATCATGGCAGAGCGCATACTTGTCCTGGGACGTTGCATTGGTCAGGGATAACCAAGCAAAGGTGTCAAAGACTTGTCCAACAATGTGTGTCATGAAAGGGGCAACACCGCCGACCACGACAGATGTCTCAGCAGCAGGCAGGAGAAGCGGGAGCACACCTTGCCATCATTGTTGCTGTGACTCTGCACCTCGAAGTCGTCTTCCCGCAGAGCCCATCGCGCCCGCGCTTCACCACCAAGACGCGCCAGGCGGACATTTCGTGCGTTGCGCTCTTCCTGCCGTGCACGACGTGCCAGTGGTGGTTGATTGCATCCTTGGCCTCTGCTGGAGAGGCCTCGCGGTACAGGCGCCGACAAAGATAGAGCCTCTGTCCCGGATTTCTTGCAAGGTTGCGAGGGCATTTGAAGGGGCCCGGCAAGCTCATCGTCGCTGAATGAGTTGTTTCAGCACCTTGGGTGCATGGGTGAGCCTACCGGCTACCATATCATCTAATAAAGACAACTATTAGCATGCATTAGAGTAGAGAAGGTTAATAAAACTTACTTGCAGTGAGCTTGTTCATACGAAGCTCTTTTATGGGGTGGAGGAGGAGTGTAAGACAGTGAGCAAGGCCCAAACGACAACAGCAACGAGGCCGCGCGTTGTCTCCAAACGTGAGAATGCGCGTCCAAATTAGGTATGTTTTACTTTTCTTTATTTTGGAGCATTCAAAACATATTGACTGCTCATCTTTGTATCGTGCTTTATATCAGGCACATGCATTAGGCATCTTAATGATATAATATAGAGTGTAGCAGCGAAGTTGCATAACATAATGGGCTAAATTGGGCTCACAAATAAGCTGCGAGTGCTGAAGTGCAGCCTGTATGCATGCTAATGCATATGTTTTTGATTTGTTTAAGCATAGCGCTTGCATGGATGTCTTTCAAACTTCATGAAGATCTAATATGAGTGTATCAATACTCACTAAAAAAGTTTCAGAGTGTGTAGAGACTGTAGTACTCCGATAGCATCTAAACATTGCTCAAAACTAGTACTTTTGGCATAAAATCATGTACAATACATGTTCTTTACTGAATAGACATACATTACCCTCATTAATAAATTCTGCAAGATATGTGACACTCAAGAAGAGATAGTAAATGACCTTTTTAGAAGTTTTGACAGAGTTCCACTAACTGGACTTGTTGTCAGTGCTCAAATGTAGTTGAGGTCCGTGGGTTTCAGATGAGTTTAGCTTGATCTTATGCATTCGAGTGCACAAAATCGAGATCACTATATTGTAGCTCACCTGCAGCTGTAATTCTTCTAGAATCTGCTTCAATATTACAAGTACTCTTGAATGCAAAAGAGATCACAAATTTACAAGATCAAATAAATATTCTATTCCAAAAACAGTGAAATGAGCACTTGTAGAGTCAGTGTTTGCCTCACCAAATCATATCGGACTAAGCAATAAATACCAATAAAATTAGGATCAATGTATATTGTACAGAACTTGCATATCGCATAGCGTGCCTGAGTATCAGATGTGCTGCTGAAGTGTTTCTGGGCACGAAATGTGCTCAGAGATGCTTCAGTTGCCACATCCGGCAACTTCCGGGCGATGTTGAACGCGCGTGGACAACGTCTTTTTTGCATTCAACGTCGTCCATTACCATCACGGATGGCCTCCAGGCCTCAAAGTAACATGGTAAGTTGTCTAAATTTTTTGCTATCATTATATGTAGCTAATAACCCACTATAGGCGACTCTGCATCCCCGACAGACACCACAGACACATCTGCTCTGTGGATGCACGACGGACACATCTGCGCCGACGGACGACTTCGCCAGTGCCCGTCACACATGCAAGCCGCAGAGGCTCGAATATCTCCCGTGGTCTGTCGCCGCCTTGCGCAACCTCTACTCTACGGCTTCCTTCAACGGCGCTGAGCGAAGCCCTCTCGCGTCTCTGCAATAGCTTCGAGTGCAGACAAGAAGCAATCCATTCCATGGCGCCTCTGTTTTCACCCGCATTCAACATCGATGTCTTGGGCGAGAAGCTGCCTCCAATGGCTGCAGGGCTTGGGATTGTTGGCGGAGGAGGCTGCATGTGGATTCTGGAGTACCCAGCAGCAAGAGCCTGCGGCAGAGACTGCCCCGATGCATGTGCCTGCAGCGCCTTTGCTGACGGCAACACCAAATGATCAGAGGGATAGAATGAAGCATTCATGGGCGGAATGGGGCAGACCGAGGGCAGCTGAAGTTGGGCAGGCGGCGATACAGGAAAGACGTGTAGAAGCAAACCCGAAACGGTTGGACAGCGGGGGCAGCTCACCAACAACAAGTACAATACTGAGAGATTTCTTGATGTATAATTAAATAGACAAATAAATAAATAATTTTTTCTGCTATACACAATTACATTCTGCTATGAATTTGATACATAATGCAAAAAAAACGAAGGCAAACGGACGAGAATTGAGTGAGACGGCCGTGCTTGCTGTCAGCGACAACGAGCATGGGGTGTGGTGACGGCGACAACGTGTTGTGGGCGCGTGGGAGGCGTGGCGGCAAGGTCCATGGCGCGGCGCGCACGCGGGACACACTGCACAGACCCTTACGGCCGACGCCGAGGCCAGCCCCCAGGGTCCTCGGTCAAGCTGGGCCCGGTGGGTAGCTTTGTGAGTGTCAAAGTCCCTCAAAACTGACGGGACGGCATTAGTATAGTAAATTAGACGCATCAGAACCTAACTAGCCAGTAGCCATGAGTCATGGCTACTGGCTAACTAGGTACTGACAGGGTGGGAATCACAGGTGTTACGGAGACACCGAACCAGAAGATTGACCATTTGCATTTATACATTAGTATCTGTACTTGGGCTAGACTCCCCTCACCAAACATCAAGAAAGCCCATTACTCAGCGCCTTTCCAGCGCTACAGTCACTACGGTTCTCCAATCACAACGGATTAGCTATGGTATTGGACCCATAGTACAGACCAGATTGTTCGAGTATTGTTCCACTTCTTCTACCATATCTCCGATTCCTAGTCATCATAGGTATATATTCCTCTCGTTGCGTGCTCTCACACCTTGCAACACCTCTAACTTATTAACATTGCATCTTATTCACATCAATTTGTTGACAGAGTATGACCACCCAAGGATGTACAAGCCGGGCGATAGCGATGACGAAGCAAACGACTTTTCGCGGTCACCATGGACGGATCATGTGACAGGAATGGGGCTAAGGAGCCTCTTCAGGAAGGGAGTTCTGCCGTCGGGGGAGTTGGTCATGGACTATGCAGACTTAAGGACGAAGGTCTTCAAATGGTTGTTCGAAAGGATTCCGAGCCTGGAGACGATCCACATTGTTGCCTCCGACTTGTCAGATAACGTTGTACGAGTGCTCAGTGTGTCTGAAGCTGCACAACCATCACACACCGGATATCTCGACTCTGACTTCTGCACCGTTGAGCAGCGACAGCTAGGACGAGAGAAAGTCCAGGAAAGATACTCATTCCACGGCTGTCGCGTCGAAGCTTGCAAAATGCCAATGAGTTACGGGAGACACAGTGGTGCTGATGGTGTGCTCTCGAGTACGAGTAGCTGTAGAAGGACGTGTTACAATGCTGAAGAGTGGCTGGTTATCACTGCTTCGGCGTACTATAAACATTGTACTCCGCACATTCCTTCAACATATTTTTTTACCTATTTCTCTCTCTCTTATGCTAAGTAAAAGAATCAAATGACATTGTATGACAGTATTACTCACCTCTGTAGTAGGTTCAGTGTCAAAATTAATGCATGTTTGTGTTGGGGACCGCTGTCTCTGCCAGACGACGCTACTACTAGTAGTAGTATGACGTGAGAAAGATGTTGGAATTAAGTTCTATTTGGGCTGGATTTACATACTGAAGTATGTCCGAATTAGATTCTAGACGGGGTTGGAAACACATATTAAAGAGGGTCAAATTTACAATCTAGATGGGTCACATTTATATACTACGGGAGGTCGGATATGGATACTACAGATGTGTTGGATATATATACTTTATGGGCAGATAGGTTGGAAATTACCTCCAATACGGGTTGGAATTGTGTTACTTGAGGGGTCAGATAATGATAAACCTGCGGTGTTGGAAATACATTCTTTACAGGGGTTGGATTTAGATACTTTATTCTGTCAGAATTAGATACTCCAATTGTTGGATATTGATACTCCGATTGTCAGATATTTTATCTAACGGAGGTTGGATTTTACTTCTAATATGGGTCAGTTATACATTTCAAGTGTCCAGGTGTCAGATAATGGTGTTTCGACCTGGGGGGGAACCTGGGGGCCGGGGCGCGTTAGCGGCTTCCGGGGCAAGGCCTGGGAGAGCGCGTGGCAGCAGAGAAGGCGAAGGGGAACCGTTAAGGACGCTACAACGCCAACGGAGTCGCGCGGGGAGCGGGGCTACGGGGGCGAGACGCAAGGGGGCTCAAGGCGAGGACAGGACGGAGTCAGGGTCGAGGCTGGGAAGGCAGAGTCGAGGCGCGGGGAGACAGAGTCGAGACGCGGGGAAATGCAAAGCGGGATTCTGGCGGGAATCTGGATTTGTGCGGGAATCTGGATTCGTGCGGGAAGCGCAGAGCGGGAATCGTTCGGGACTTTGGCGGGAATCGCAGAGCGGGATCCGGGGCAAGACAGAGACAAGAGAGCCAGAGAGCAGGCGTGCTCAGGACAGGAGCAGAGAGCTCAGGATAACCGGGATCTCAAGGCAACACTTCTGTATCAGGAGGAGGTTCCCTAAGGAAGCACTCAACAAGTCAGCATTGTAAAACTACACTAGAGACAAGACAGAAACACACCTAAGGAAGCACTCGACAAGAGGACAAAAGTGAGTGCTCCTTACGGTGGCGACAGGTATTTATCTACTGGGCAGAATCTACAGGGAACGGGCATGCACAAACGCGCAACTAACTAGTTACACAATCTTGCGGGCGAAGGCCGCGCATACAGTGACGTGAATCCGGGATTCGGGATTCGGTGCGGGGAACATCTGGGCAAGATCTAAGGGAACGAGCGTGAAGCATGGTCAAGTGAAACAAAGAGAACTAAAGGAATGTAATTGTGCGCGAGGTATCAAGCTGGCGCACAGGCAGCGAGGTAACGAGCATGGGGGGCGGATGTAATGCATACATCGTTTCGGGATAAGTTGCAGGCAACTTCTGGCGTGGATCAGGGTCGCGGGAGATCGACAGGGACCAACTTCGAAGAAGCCGGTGCTTCGATGTCGTAATGAAGCCTAATTGCGAGGCGCGCGCGGGGCAGGGCGACTAAGGACGGGGTTTGAGTCCTTGCGGACAATGAGATCAATCCCGCACACGGGGTGGCGGGAATGTGGTCTACGGGCCGGGACAGGACGCTACTAACGAGACTAGTTGGCTGGCACGTGCGTGGCCAGGCCAATCACCTGGGGCTATCTCAAGACGAGGTTAGCATCGAGGAGCGGGGGAGCTAAGGGGTTTCCCTTGGACGATGGGAAACCAGCGAGATTCGCGACTAGATCATGCAGGGAATCTGGTTCGGGTTTCGACCGGGAATCGAGTTCGGGTTTCGACCGGGAATCGAGACAGGGTTCGATCGGGAATCATAGCGGGATTCTTTCGGGAATCAGAACGGGGACTTAGCTGGGGTTGCGATGGGAATCGCGACGGGATCGAAGGCGGGAATCCTGCGGGGGGTTTGCGCAGGGATTCGAGACAGGACGCGAGGCGGGAAACGAGCGGGATTTCGACTGGGATCGTGCGGGGGAAAGGAGCGGGATTCCAACCGGGAAGCGAGTGGGGTTTCTACCGGGAATGAGCGGGGGAGTCTGGCGAGACTCTAGTCGGGAAACGAGCGGGGGGAGTTTGGCGGGACTCCAACCGGGACGAGTGGGGGAGTCTTGACGGGACTCCAACCGGGAACGAGCGTGGGTTGCGGGATTGTCAGAGAGGACGCTTGACAGCGTTCGCGGCGAGGCGGGATTCCTGGCGGGGCAGGCTGTGGACGAACAAGGGCAGGTCGAGAGGCACAGGATGTCGAAGGGGTTAGCTAGGGCACCGTGGCAGGACGAGCGCAGGGCAGGGTTCGTGACCGGGCAGGATTGCGGGATAGCAATCCTTGACCTGCTGTTGTGTTGGCTTACTCAAGGCCAGACAGAGGTCGGCTTTGGACGCAGTGGATCAATCTCCTAACTGCACTTCATGACTGTGGACGCAAGGCCGGTATCTGGTATCCGGGCATAGTCGAGAACCTACGAGGTCTGGGATAGCTATGGCTATGGCTATGGCTTTGGCAGGCTATGGCTATGGCTGTGGCTATGGTGAGTGACTTCGGGACTATGGCGAGGTACGGGGTTCGCTGGGGCGGGGAACAGAGCATGACGGGAGCGGGGAGCGAGCGGGGGATCATCCTAGAGTCGGGGGAACGACGAGGCAGGCTAGGGATGGATCGAGACACGGGGACGAGGCGGGGGACTGACGAGGAGACGTGGGCGAGGACAAGCAGGGGCAAGGAGGTCGTAGCGGGGCGGAACTCTAGCAGGAGAATGCATGGCGAAGCAGAGGTTCTTCCGGGATCAGAGAGCGGGGGATCCTTTCGGGATCTAGCCAAGGTCACGATTTCGGGTTTCAGTATACCGGGTTCTGTTCGGGATTGCCTTAGACATGTTGGGGTCCTGGGGGATCCCGACAAATGGGTGTCAGATGTCAGATATGTACATTGAGGTGCTGAAATCCTATTTTGGAAGCTTTTTCTTTCTTAATGCTCATCTTTACTGATACTTTACTGATACTGTTTTGACCTGCAGAGTACAAAGTGGAGCAATTTGAGGACGATCCTCTGGAGTATGTCCAAGTTGACCTTTCTTTTGCGGCATTTGGTCCATTGGCGGATTGGCTGTGGAGGGAACTACACGGCGACAAGTTGCAGCCGATGTCCTCTGTACACTCGTTGCCTCAGGTTTCGAGGCTGAGACAACCCGAAGTTGTCTTGATGTTGATTGGGAACGGACTGGAGGAGTACAACAGGAAGAAGGGAGAAGAGAGTTGGAAGAGGAAGGATGAGAGTGTGTGCCTGCTCACGGCGGTGACAATGGTTGGCGCAACTGCTCAGGTGAGTGATGCAGCTCTTTTGGCAGGAACAGATACTAATTTTGGAGATCTATAGCAAGGTGTTACAAGCACAAATCCTCTTGTGGACGTTGTGTAGTTCTCGCGACATGTATACAAAAACCTACAGGCCGATGAAAACTCACATTTGTTCACATGTTCTACCAGATCTGCAACACTGTAGACAAGCTACTTGCCGAACGAGAAGCAGCCGCACTCATCAAGCAATTGAACCCTTCTTTCCAAGCTCCGTCACGGCCATTCATGCGACTAGCATATGTGGATGCTATTAGGTTGCTTAGCAGTCCTGCCAGTTAGTTCATTGAATGAAATACAGTGTTTGCTGAATGTACTGGAGATACTCATTGAATGAGATTACAGCCATTACTACATGATATAGAGCATCTGATTGAATGAAGTACAGCGTTGCTGTAAACCATCCTCTGCATTTACTCTCAGCAAATGCTGGTTGAAGCAGTGTAGGGTGAATCAGCCTTGCTGTACATTGATTCAGGGGATGCAAACCTAGGGAATACTAGGCATACAATACCAATTGGGATTATAGCACTGGATAATAGAATAATGCATTGCATACCCACCGCTTTTTTAGGTTAATTATAGCATTCAGGTACTGTTGATTGATAGCATGCTGTAATAAATCAGAATTTCATAATTTCCATCTATTTTGAGATATGAGGCACACCAGGGTTCAGGACCCTGAGGTCTGGCAGGTTCCAGGTCACTTGGTGCCGCTTTAGAGGAGGCCGTGGGAATAAACTCAAATTAACCTTTGCAGGTGCTACAGGTGTTCTAAAATAGCACGAAAATAACCAAAAAATCAGAAAATATTCCTGGACACTGCCGCTTCGCCCTAGCGTGGGAACTACGCTTCTGAGCGACCATATTAGGGTACCAGTGTGTTCTGGGCCCTCCTGGGCCCTTCCTAAAGCGGTAAAAATCATCATAAAATAGATAATTATATTCATTTGCACCTGCATATATGCAGGCTTCTCCTGGGCTTACCAACAGCAGATAAAATATGCTAAAATCGGATTATATTAGTAGAAGTATATTGAACATGATCTGGATAGCTAAATAAGGTAATACTAGCTGGGAACATGTATAGAACAGCAGAACATGTTCTATTTTTAATACATAACATATGGGGCCCATTGCATCACAATGGGATACCTCCGGGATGCAAATTTTGATGGGATTCCAATGGGACGTACTAGAAGAGTTGAAACAGGCTTTGATGGCGCCAAAATATGCATTCTACGTATTGTTACAAATTATTCTTTTATTTAAATGTTATCTTTGTTACAGCACTTCTACTGCACGTAAAGACATCTATAAATAGTCAAAATGGTACAGAACAGCGAGGAGAACAATAATATGAGCTTGGAATAGCTACGCGGGAACTATATATAGCTCTAACACACTAATGGTTTTCGGAGTGCATGCAATTATTGTTAGTTGTTCATATGCATGTATATACACTATCTCTATGTTGTAATAGCTTTAATTAGCTCTCTATATATGCCTCTAATGCTGTACGAGATTTCGCGGCAATCGGAGCTCATTTCAAATTGATATAAGGCATACAAGGTTCGGAAAGAATGGTTAATTTTAAATTATTGGGGGAGTTATAGGTCAGGCACAGAGTGCCAAACATTCACTATAAGTATCCTAAACATAATCCAATTGCATGTTTGGGATGCCAGATGGAAACTGTAAGTTATATGTGTTTCTGACATAACATGTATATTCTGATATCACACATAGCATATTACCCTACAATGTTGGATATGACTTCCCCATTCCACCTGCATCCCAAACATGCAATTGGATTATGTTTAGGATACTTATAGTGAATGTTTGGCACTCTGTGCCTGACCTATAACTCCCCCAATAATTTAAAATTAACCATTCTTTCCGAACCTTGTATGCCTTATATCAATTTGAAATGAGCTCCGATTGCCGCGAAATCTCGTACAGCATTAGAGGCATATATAGAGAGCTAATTAAAGCTATTACAACATAGAGATAGTGTATATACATGCATATGAACAACTAACAATAATTGCATGCACTCCGAAAACCATTAGTGTGTTAGAGCTATATATAGTTCCCGCGTAGCTATTCCAAGCTCATATTATTGTTCTCCTCGCTGTTCTGTACCATTTTGACTATTTATAGATGTCTTTACGTGCAGTAGAAGTGCTGTAACAAAGATAACATTTAAATAAAAGAATAATTTGTAACAATACGTAGAATGCATATTTTGGCGCCATCAAAGCCTGTTTCAGCTCTTCTAGTACGTCCCATTGGAATCCCATCAAAATTTGCATCCCGGAGGTATCCCATTGTGATGCAATGGGCCCCATATGTTATGTATTAAAAATAGAACATGTTCTGCTGTTCTATACATGTTCCCAGCTAGTATTACCTTATTTAGCTATCCAGATCATGTTCAATATACTTCTACTAATATAATCCGATTTTAGCATATTTTATCTGCTGTTGGTAAGCCCAGGAGAAGCCTGCATATATGCAGGTGCAAATGAATATAATTATCTATTTTATGATGATTTTTACCGCTTTAGGAAGGGCCCAGGAGGGCCCAAACACACTGGTACCCTAATATGGTCGCTCAGAAGCGTAGTTCCCACGCTAGGGCGAAGCGGCAGTGTCCAGGAATATTTTCTGATTTTTTGGTTATTTTCGTGCTATTTTAGAACACCTGTAGCACCTGCAAAGGTTAATTTGAGTTTATTCCCACGGCCTCCTCTAAAGCGGCACCAAGTGACCTGGAACCTGCCAGACCTCAGGGTCCTGAAACCTGGTGTGCCTCATATCTCAAAATAGATGGAAATTATGAAATTCTGATTTATTACAGCATGCTATCAATCAACAGTACCTGAATGCTATAATTAACCTAAAAAAGCGGTGGGTATGCAATGCATTATTCTATTATCCAGTGCTATAATCCCAATTGGTATTGTATGCCTAGTATTCCCTAGGTTTGCATCCCCTGAATCAATGTACAGCAAGGCTGATTCACCCTACACTGCTTCAACCAGCATTTGCTGAGAGTAAATGCAGAGGATGGTTTACAGCAACGCTGTACTTCATTCAATCAGCTACCTGGCAGCAGTGTGCTTAACGACTATGGTATCCAGCATGAAGAAGATGATGCTGAGGGCAACGTCATCAAAGATGACAAAGGCAATCCCAAGATGGTCGATCACGTTGTTAGCGAAGATATTGTTGAAGCTGCTGAGCGGCGCTTCCCTGCGGAACTGAAGGCCTTCTACATGAAAAAGATGCCTAACTCCGGAGAACAAGGTGGAAAGGTGTTCACCGAGAGTTGTGATCTTCTCATGCCTGGGGTGGGAGAGATTGTTGGTGCGTCTTGATACTTTTAATGGTCGTCGCGAAAACATGAGAATTGACCTCTCTTGAAGGTGGATCCATGAGGATTGCGGACACTGAAGAGCTGCTGACAGGCTACAAGTGTGAAGGGATCGACCCAGAGCCATATTACTGGTACATGGACCAGTGAAAGTACGGTACATGCGAACATGGCGGGTAGGGGTTATGTCGAGATCCCAGGCTCCTTTTCCTAATTTTCGCACTTTCCCGCCAAGGATCCCAACATGAGCAGGCAATCCCGCGGGGAGAATCCCGCCATTGGATTCCTGGCGCAAAACCTCTTTCCCGACTCGCACGATCCCCCGCAAGATCCCCCGCTCACGTGACCTATTGCGCACCACCGTCCCGACAACCATGCACGCATACACACACTCATTTACGACGACCCGCCATGGCACACGTACATTCACTTACCAACATACGCTCATTAATCCGCTAGTACCTCAAGGTGACGACCTGCAACCACCTGGCATACCGAGTCGGGCTAGTCATGGCCACGGGCCGGACGCTGACGTCCATGGACATGCCGTAGCCATCTGGAGAGACGGGATGGACATGCCTAGCAGTGCGGTCATAGCATGTATCTTTTGTAGTAGATAGGTGCGCATTGCGCAAGGACAATTAGCGTAGATTAACTATACAGTCTTTACAAAGTAGATAAATAGCTGTAGGCATCGTAAGGAGCACCCCACTTTTGACCTCTTGTGGAGTGCTTCCTTAGGTGCGATCTCTCTCTTTTCTCCTGTGTAGTTAGTTGCGCAATACTTACTTGTGGAGTGCTTCCTTAGGGATCCGCTTACTTGACATTCAAGCAGTGAAGAGTCTTAGCTGGCCTTGAGAATCCCGAGACGCGCCTGGATAGAATCCCGCGCATTTCCCCCGCCTGAATTCCCACGCTTGTTCCCGGTCGCGAATCCAGTTCCCCGAAAGCTGGTTCCCGTCGCAAAATCCAGTTCCCCAAAACTGTTTCCCGCTACATTTCCCAACGGTCGTAACAGGTTAGAGGTTGAGGTATGATTGATCCGAAACTTGTCATATTTCTTTGTCCAATAACACACAACCATTTCATCAGTGTTTCCTTGTTTGGTTGGCGGATAGGTATACTGTTTGGTAAGTAGTCACCCATAGTTTCATTTTCATTCATTTTCTGAAGACTTTGGTTCAGGTAATGTTGCTTATACCCAAGGTATATTAAACATGACTATTTTAATTGTACTGGACTGAAATCAATTGACAGATGGCCAGGCTGTGCGACACCTTAGAATCTGTTGTAACCCATTTGAAGTTACAGCTTCGTTGTATTTGCTTGGTGTTCAACTTTTTCGGTGCCATCCTTGCTGCGATTTGCAAGAACCCAAGCAATACCAACTTTGATCAATATATTTTTGAGAGTATCTCTGATTGATTAGGTGAGGAGTTTGCAACCAAGCTACATGCAGCAGCCTCTGATCGCCAACTAATACAAAGGTTTACAGTTGGCTCATCACATCAATCATTGGTGACATGTGAACAGGGTCTATTTCGCCCTTTCACAATTGTTCTGCAGCAGGACATCAATTGTGTGTGTCTTTCTTTCTGTAATATGAAATAACTATCAAAAATCATAATTATTGTTTCATTTATAATATATATATAATTTGATACATTCTCAATCTAATGAAATTAACCAGACCTGGGTAGTCGGCTCTGCTGTGCACCCACAGTGTTCGCAATTATTTTGGAAGTTTTGAAGTACTTTACATGTTTACGCAATCATCTATTAGACCGTCTTTCCATATATTCACATTTGAATCCCTTGCGGTTTTCTGCACAAGCTCAATGATCTTGTCAACAAAATCCAGTTCAGCGTCCATAGGATTCTCATATTTGTCTATAACAGATGACCTTGTCGACCACCAGTCACTCTTATCCTGCGCAATGCCCAATTTGTCTATACCGACGACAAAGTGTCTTGTACTCTCGTACAGCCCGTCCTCGCAGCAGATCGTCAGCATAGTGACATCTTTTTGTCCGCGCTCAACCCTATGAAGGGCCATATTTCTGTAGTGTGTCGCAATTGGTGTATCCAAGTCGGGTACGTTACCCTCATAAGGAATGCATTCAAGAGGATGGACCGCCACCTGCACCGGCCAGTTGGCCATATCCACGTAAAGAGCTAGTTTTTCGAAAGGAATATTGGGGAAGCGCTTGGCAGAAGATGGACGGATGCTTGCAATATATCTTCTTATCTGCACAAGGACCCAGTACAGTTGGTAGTTTTTGTCACATCTTGGAATCCGAGATGGACAGTCTATGCATCCGAATTCAGTGAGTTTATCCCAGAAGATTGAAAAAAGTCACAGATAAACATACAATCTGCATTCGCGATCTGTTTACAGACACAGCAATGATAAAGCTTCCATGACTTCTTCTGGCACGAGTCAGAGCAGTAGAACACATGCTTGCACCGTGCGCACTTCATGAAAGTTTGCTGAGCCTCCTTTTGCAGACATTCTGGCTGATATGTAACGTGATACATTAATCGTAAATAGTTTTAAGATACGATTTGAACTCACGTTGCCACAGTAGACAAATCCCTCTCTAGCAGTCAGCTTGCGAATGCGCCTCAGGATAACGTGCTCCAATATGTTAGCTTCGAGACCATTCCAAGCATTCTTGTACGAGCTTTCGAGCAAGCCGATATCGAAGCAGCGATCGCCCAGTTTCTTGGAATAGTCGGTGAAATCGTGACGTATGGCTTGGAAAGTGTCGTTAAGGTGCGTGAACGCCGGTACCAACTGACTGAGAAGGTCCGCTGCATATTGTGGTACGACTTCTTTATCGGTGCCATATGTCTTCCCAAACTTGAAGTATATCTCGAGTAACCCATATCTGAAGCCCTGTGGTATGTCTGCTATTCCATAAACAGGCCATCCGAAGACAGAATACAACGCTAATATACACGGGACCAATGTCTTGTGATAATCTTGGGGTATCGGATGCGGTGTGTCGAGTATAATAGAGATGGATCGTAGAAGGAACGGAACTACCCTTTCCTCCAGAATAGTGGTGCGAACCAGATGTTTTGCTCTTGTTCGGGTAAGGAGGCATATTATTCCGAAGTTGGCGCTTGCCGTGAATCCATCGCAGATAGCAAGACTCGCGCAAGCACGACTTATCGCTAGTTTTGCAATATCACGTACAGACTCGAATTGGTTCTGCACAATATCAAAAACTTTGCACCATTTGTCGTTTCTGTTGGACTCTAAGAACATATAGCAGCACAATGCTTCCGCTGCGACTCCTGATACTTGGTGGCTGCCATTGTCTGTCATATAGTCCTCAAGGGCCGGGTCGGGTCGGGCCACAGCACTTTTTGTGTTTGACCCTGACCCGGAGGGTTGTAGAGCATCCAATTTTCCGGATGACCCGGCCTGACCCACCTCTGGCCCATGGGTCGGGTCGGGCCACTTAACCCGGCCTTTGACCCTTGTGAATATTGATAATGACCAATAAAACTTTGTTTAAGACACCTATTAGTGCAAAAAACTGATGATAATATTCAATCATATTAATGCTCACCTTCTGCTAAAGCTTGAACACTGTGAAAGTGTCAAAAAGGACACCCGGAAATTTTTACCGGAAAACAGAAACACCCGAGTGAAACTTGGATGCACCAAAAAGGTAAAATATCTTCGCGGGTGGGTATATGCCAGCTCTGGAAAGTAGCTAATAAGTTATTTTAAGCATAAAAAACCTCGTATTGCTAAATTGGGGCTTATTATTTTACTCATTGTTTCCATATTTAGAGGGTATGGGTCAGAGGGTCGGGTCGGGCCAAATCACATCTCAAGAGAGCTCTGGCCCTGGCCCTTCTCCATGCAAAACAGCACTGACCCCGGCCCATCATGACCCAACCCCCGGGCCAGGTCAGTGGTCGGCCTCGGGTCAATAAGGGTCGGCCTGGCCCGTTGAGGACTATAGTCTGTCGCCCAGAACTGTGCAAAGAAGAAGATAATTTCTTTGTTAAGGAGAAAACATTCGCAGATGTTCTCAAATTTGCTGGAGACCTCCATGAACGCAGATACTCCTACTGCGAATTTCATTCTGATTTCTTCACTAATAATGTGCTCCGCAGAAGATGGAATAGGGCAGTTCTGAGGTACATTACCCACAAGAACACATGCTGCCATAGCTGAGTGAAATCTTCATTCAGATCAAGGAAACCAGGAAACCTCTGTGAGAGTACTCATAATGTTTGGAGAGATTGTGCGATACGGCAGCCGGCATGGATGGCCTTGAAGGAGTAATCGTTGGCAAAGGTGTTTATCGTCAAGAGATGGCTCCTTGTTTCGTAGTAGATCATTTTGCAAAGAGCCTCCGAAGTAATTGAAGGATTTTGCGATTTTACAACAGCAATCAGGTCATCGAGAGATCCATCCTATTAATACTTGTATGTCAGTATGATTCTGAATAAACAGAAAGAACTAACGTCTTGACTTCGCGATTGAATATCACAACGATAATTCATGACCGCGCAGAAAATTTGATAACCTGAGTGAGACAAGCGATAAGAAAACTAGTAAGTCGTGGGAAAAGAGATATCTGGAATTCAAGCTACTTCACGGCAGGCTTAGTAGTTCCAGCAACAACACTTTAGGCACGTTTTCAATTTGTCCTTTTCCACCAGAATGATTCGGGGATTCGTACGGAGAGAGACAATTTTCTTGCCGATAGATTTTGAGGTTCACAGCAAAACGGATCATGTCCCTTAAAAAAGAACAAAGACAATCATAGCATTGAGAAGTTCGCACAAGTTAGAATCACGTTACATTCGAGAGAAAACAATGTAGGCCTTTCTCCTTTTCCCAACCATATGTAGGCGCGTCCTTTGCCAGGGGTGAGATTTGAGGAAGTCCGGGGAAGAACGTTGTGGGAATAGTCCTATAAGGTATCGAGATCAGCAATCGTTCCCAGTCAAAAATATTCCTTGCATTACTCACGGGATGGGAATTGGTGAGTCTGTTGCGAACCCTTCCGTCAAATCGCCCGGAAGGCTAGGTGGTGTCGTAAATCCCGCTGGCTGCGTGATCGACGACGTAGTCACAGCGTAGCTTGTCGGGGTGCCGGATTCCAAACACAACCCTGATCCGAAGGCACTCTCACATTTGACCACGGCCTCGTTCGTGGCGGACCATAGGTTGACGTTGACGAGCTGCATGTCCGTGCACGGCGCACCGTCTGCACAGAGGAACTGTACCGGAGGCCGCTGAACGCCGTCTACGACTGCGCCGTCCCAGTTCTGTTTTCAACAAAACATTGTGCGAGTCATCCTTTTGACGTAAGTCAACACACACACATACTGACCGAGAACGTAATATTGCTAACGGACACACCATCTCCTGCCACAGGAGTCTGGCCAGACCAATGTTGGTCTACATCCAGACCATATGCAGTACCTCTAGCTAAGAAGCTATCAAGGACGACGTTACGCAAGTATCCGTCGCCGCCGTTGGACTTAATCATGAAAATCTGGTTCCCTCCATTCGTATATACATTCCTGTACAGCACATCTTCGATCGCTGTGCCCGCGCCCAGGGAGCCGATCGCACTACCGCCAGACTGGTTGCACCAGATACGCTCGACGAGGATGTTGTTTGATGGCGACTTGACGGTTACGCACTCATCCCGATTTGTGACTTCGACATCGTGGATCCAGTAGTTTGTGCCTTATACGTAAGGGAGAGGAGATATTGAGTTCCGAGTTCGCCGATAGAAAGAGGAGATTTAATTACCCCAAACATCAACGCCATCGGACCCGCCGAGGTTTGTTCCACGAATAGCCAAGTTGTACACTTCGCCATTTGACCCTTCTTGGATCACAAGATGGAATTCTGGAGCTGATGAAGTGATCAGCAAGGTGATGAGTATGGTTCAGCTGAGGTTGCGATGGTGACGTACAGTCGACCAAGATAAGGTCATGGATTGACCAGTTTGTGGTGGATTCTACTCGGACAAGGCGAGGCCTAGGGAAACGCCGCCACTTAGCCAACTATTGGAAATCGAAGAGCCTCCGGACGCACCCGGTGTTCCGGCATTGATACCCAGCCCCTTGAATGGCGCCAGCACTGTTGCTAGAGAAGAACTCAAAGTCGTCTGAGTTCTGGATGACGATCATGTTACCTCCGGCTGTGCCTAGCAAGTGAAAAAGAGTAGGAAGTCGTCCATGTCAATGAATAAGGCTTCAGACATACTAGTGCGTGTGATAACACCATCCATCTGGAAGGCCCATTTAGATGCACCGTCAAGAATCTGCCAGGTTTGCATGTCGTAGCTGCCTGCAGGGACCATCAATGTCGAACCTCCCGGGTTCGCTAGCACGCATTCGGCGAACGCGCTTCCTATTGCAGGGCCGATATCCTAGCAGATACCAAGTAATTGGGCACATCGATAGTTGAAACTTAATTTGACGGCAGAGACATTGCAAGGGCTTACAGTTGACCCAATCTCGCCACCAAAGTCCAACACATTGCATATTGTTCCCTGCTTCTCAGACAGAGGCGTAGTAGGCCCAACGGAGCCAGACAATTGACCAAAAGCTACAGAGGCTGCGAGAACGAAGGAAAGCAGACGCGAAAGCATGTTAGCCATGGAACTAGGGATAGAAAAGATGAGCAGAGTTCACCTTGATTACTTTCATGTCAAGCGCCTTTTATTCTTTGCTTCGGGGAAGACTTGCTTCTGCAGTCGAATAAAACAATTGTCTTGCGGGCCTCAGCGCACCGGTCGGGCTCGGGAGATGAGATGAAGCATTCGCATGAAGACTTCCTCGCGGAAATACGACCAGGACATCTCGTTACTTTCAATATCAGGAGAAATAGGCTCCACATATGAGCCTAAGAATAGGTATGATGTGATGAGTATGATACACGTAGCAAGCCCATATTTAATTGAGAACATACGAAAGACATTGGGATGTGTAAAGTAAAGCGGCCCGGGCGTGCTAGGAGCTTCCATAGCTAGGTCACATAGCTGATCATAAGGATGGGAAGACCGAGATTGGAATCGAGTATCTGAGACTTGAGATGGCAACGGTACAGCTTGAAACCACGTAGTGAGTGGGTAGGGGCAACGCTCTGCAACTCGGGAAAGCCCGAATCTTGTTTGTTCTTAATATGACATTACTTCTTTTGGATAGCATACACTCTACTTTTCATAATTTACAATTAATAAGGAGTTCTACTGATGGTATCCCCTTCAAAAGTTGTCAGAGTAATTATGCTATGTATAGGGAGGAATCGTTGGGAAAAAATCTTTGAATTTTGCGGTTGTAATTGAGATAAGGAGATGATCTGCCTATTAGAGTTGAGTTATTACACTTTTTTTCCCAACGATTCCTCCGCAATGAGTCTCTTATCATTTATGTCGCAAGTACAAAGGCCTGTAGTGTGTGTGGAAGCCGGATTATTGTAAATAATGAAATTAGCATTTCAGTGCATTTGCGTTACTAAACGCGCGGTAACGCAACATGTCACGCGTGACAAGAACTTGTTTCACTGTTTCCTGCACATAAAACACTCATATGCTTTAATTAAAGGCGCAATCTCTTATATATTAAGTATAATGCACATGAGTTTCACATTTAAATATATAATTAAGCTTGATTAATGGGTCTACAGCACAAAGTACAAGTCTGAATCTTGTGCCACCATAACTTCCTAATTAGGCAAGAAGCCGACTTCATGCCGCTTATAAACGTAGGCCATCTGTTAACTGGGCGTTGCCCCTACCCATAGTGAGCCTGAAGAAAAGCTTCGGGATGTTTGAACGTTGTGCGTCTCGGTGATGTCGTAATCATCATAATGACGATCATGCAGTGACAGATCGGTCATGTGACCAACGTCTCAACAGTGCACGACGCGAGTTGAAGTAGACCACACCCTTTCAGTCATCTTCTATCAACTTCCACCCAACTTCTATCAACTTTCATCATCACTATGGGGGAAGCAACTCCGCCCAACAGTACGAATCCTGAAGATCTGGTGAATTCGACGCCGTACAACAAAGGCACAGCAAGCGTAGCAGAGGTCAATAATGATCTTCGGTATGTCCCTCCTGTCATTCGCTACATTCCCTGCGAAGTCTAACAGCCATGATTTGACATCTTCAGAGCTAAAGCAACTCATAACATCACGAACTTATTGGTCGATTTGAAGAAGAGAATGACAACGCCTATCATCCCCTTACTCAGGTCTCTTATATGTCGAATTCTTCTGGAGCGTAAGCGCGAGGGAACGAATGGCATTGTGACTCCTGAACAACACAGAGAAATCAGCAAAGTTGCTGAAGGAATCTTCAGAGAGATCCTAGGCTCCGTCTTGAAATTCTGCGGCGATGAGAATCTGAAATCCGAACTTGATAACTAGTACGCCATTGATTTCTTTCACATCGTAAAGGTGCTCACATTCCTCCCCAGCTGCGAAATCTCATTAGAAATAGAAAGATATCGTCCTCTTTCGAATGCGTTGAACATAATCTTGGCGAAGTTCCGGGAGGTGACATTTGGAGACATTCCTGCTCCCAGTTTACGTGCGAACAAGGAGGAGATTATCTTTACACCAAATGATCCCCAGACGCTCAAAGCGGCGCACTTCCAAGGCAACACATATTGCACGCCGGACATTTGCGCTGTATTCCTTTCGCGGCTCTGTCAAACGGACGATACTCGCCAAGACTTCAATTTCGATGCCATGGCAAAGGCAATTGCCAAAAGCGAATGGCAAGGGGAGGAGAAGATCCAATGGATTGATGCTCATCAGCCCTGGGAACTGAAACGCAGCAAGAAGAAGCTGAACTTTATCGAGAAGGACTGGGAAAATATGACGGTCGATACGGTCATAAGAGAGAACGAACCTCCTTTGCCTAATCCTAAGCCAGGCCCCACACAATCCACTTCAGCTCCGCCTCCACCACCGCCCCAGCCTGCTCATCCGCCTTCAGGACAACAACACAAGAAGCAGAGTTCGAACAAACGTCCTTTGGAAGGGAAAGACGGCGTGTCTACCAAACGATCTCGGACCTCAGAAGGTCCACGTCAATCTATGACTGGGCCTTTGCCAAAGGACAACAAGGAAGGGACCGGAGAAAAAAAGGGAGCCAACCAGTACGCTCGGTATGCACTAGAGCGACTTTCTGCGGAATGGTATGTTACATGTAGCTCGGTTGTCCTTCTGAATGGTGAGTGCATTCTGGAATAAGTCCTGCAAACGTTGCTGACGCGTACTCGACAGACACAACACTCACGTTGCACTGGTTCGATGCGCAAGGTTGCCTTGAGTCTGAGCCCATCGACATCTTCAAACAACTTCCTCTTTTCGTAACGATGGTGGTGATACTGCAACGTTTTACGCCACATAACTGGGGCTTAAGCCAGAGAGATAAATCAAGGGTTACAGTCGAAGGCCGGGAGTTCCTTCTTGAAGATAATAATCAGAAACTGTACCAACTTCATGGCCGGCGGACGCACGTTGCGTTCGCCACTGATGCTCCCGTAACTCCAGCCACCGGAGACTCTGGACCGCCGCCGCAGCGAAACCCGACTGGCCGTATACCCGGACATCGATACTCGACTCGCCGGAAGGCGACCGCCGCCGTGGGAGAGGCCGAGGGAACAATGCCAGCACAAAACACCGAGCCTCAAGGTGATCCACTTGTCGCTGAGCCAGCAGTAACGAATGCTACGGAAGAAGGGGTGGATGCGAATGAGGACGGTCAATCAACTTCTAAAAGGAACGGTACCACCCGATATTGCTTCAAAGATTATAATATGGAAGTGAAGCGCGTTCCAGAGTTCGCCACTGTCAAACTAATATTTGCACGGGCCCAACAGCATCTTCCAGCGCGCTACCTTGAAATGGTTACAAATCACCTGCCAGATATAGTCGCTGGAGAGGAATGCCATGGTGTAACAACCGCCGACATCCGACTGCATGCAAAGCTAGCGGGAGGTCTCCCGGACATTAGTGAGGGAGAGATTATGGAGAGAGCTCGCGTTCGAATATTGATGCTTTCACGCAAACTGGAACATGTTTCTAACCTCAGTCCTCCTGAAATTTGGAAGGTATTCTGGGAGATTATGCGATGTGCGTGCGCATTAGATATTCTTTAGTGGATTCATTCTGACTATTATCCAGGTCACTACGTACTCTGGAAGATGGGCTTTGCACACGGTGACATCAGCCGTACGAACATGATGTGCAAGATGGTTGGAAAGGAGTGGAGAGGCGTTCTTAACGACTTCGACCTGGCCGCAATCATGAAGTATGGGAGTCGTTCACCTGACAAGAAGGGATGGGAGCGAACAGGTACCCTTCCGTTCATGGCGTTGGATCTTTTAGAGTTCTGCATCGGAGAAATTAAGCGCTGGTACCGGCATGATCTGGAGTCAAGTGCATGGTGTCTGGCGTGCGAGATGATGTTCGACGAATCTGAGCTTCGGAAGTGGTACACAGGTACGTTCGAGGAAGTCAATGCCCACAAATATCGACTCCTCCATCGCTTCAGCGTGAACATGGTCAAGGAAGACTGGAAACTTTACGCACCTTTCATCGCCCTGTGGCTGCAAAAATGGTTGGAATTTCACACCGAATTGGATTCCTTAGTCAGGATGACTTTCTTAAAAACGAAGTCGGAGGAATTCGAAAAGCGAGAGGCGTATAATAGCGACCATCCGGACGAAGGATTTATCCGACAAGCCGTAGATATAGCGAAGAATCTCGGTCTGGATAAGGGCATCGAGGCTTTAGAGGACACCTCTTGGATAGACTTGCAACTGCAAAACTTGCCTATACCCGATGTGACTCCTGAACGTTAGTGGCGGCTGTGCTCAGGATGTGTACAAACCTATAGGAGGTCTTGTCGGATGCGTGGATGATGATTTTCGTTGTTATTGCATAATGAAGTGAACCAATTTTGTACTTAATTCCATCCGTCCTGATTATTCTCAAGTGTCCGAGATCGTATTGAGATATCGCACATTCATATCAGTGCTATTGAATGTACAATTAATGTACTGAGAATCTGCCGTATTCTCGCACTGTGCAACAAACTGGAGTCCCCAGAACGAAAGATGAATCCCCACGAAACTCTCGATGAGCAAAAGTTAGGGCTCCTCACCCGACCCGTAATTGACGGTTTACGGTACGGTTACGTCCCGTACCGTCACCGTACCGTAACGACCTTTGAAAGCCCAAAATTACGGCCGTATTTATACGGCCCGTAACCGTACTGAGATCGAAATTACGGGCCGTATACGGTTACGGTACGGGTTTGAGCTTAGCGCCCAGCGCTCATAAGCGCGCTGATTCAAATCGCGCAATCATGTTGTTTCGTCTCACCTCATTCTGGGAAATCTTCCTCTTCTCTTCAAGTCCAAGACAGTAAGTCGCTCAAAATTCTCTTCATTCCATTTTAGATCCATTTAAAGCTTTCCTGCAGATATTTTATGCGTAATTACCACTTTATTTCAAGATGACTCCGGGGAGTCCCGCGCAAACTTGCGACCCATGTCGCGGCTTATTGCATCGACAACGCCAGCAATCATGCAACCGGAAACCTCCTCCTACTCTCTTGATCTGCTCGCAGACTATGCGCAGACACTCGACTCCTCCCTTTGGACCTCTTCCGCATCTTTGTCGACTTGCGCGAGCTCGACTCCGTACTCACGTTAACTGTTACCTCTGACATCGAAGATCTACAAGGTCATCAAGGTCACCAAGATCCGCTCAGCTTTGAGCGGGGATCGCCTGTGGCTGCTCAGGGAGATTGCGGATGAGGCACAGATGTACCAACATGTGAGTGCAAAGGTGTACTTGATGCCGACAAGCTATGAGAGAGGGTGAAGGCGGCGTGCACAGATCAGCAATACCAGCGCGGGAGAATGGCTCGACATTTCCGACGGAAGTCGGAACAAAAAGGTGAGTGTCTTACAGCAGGAAGATTTGGACTATGTTGATGGACAACTACCTAGGAAGGAGAAGACGTGCAACGACGGCCCTCAGCGACCACGGGGTGGCCCTCGCCCAAAGAAGTACGTTTGCTTGCGCATTGCAATTTTACGCGACAACTTACATTTTCTGCGCAGAACTGATTGCATACCATCGCCATCCGACTCTCTGCGCTCTATGCAGTCTCTTACTTCCAAGGCGTGGCCAGCGTGGGCAGTGGGCAGCAAACGGGGGTGCCACACATCGTGCCGGGCAAGGCGGTGCCTCCGAACGTCGACCCAACCCCCACCCGTATACCGTAAATGCCGTTTACGGGACGTATACGTCCCGTACCGTAACCGTAACGGTTTTTTGGGAGGAAATTACGGGCCGTATTTTTACGTCCCGTAACCGTAACAGAGGTACGAATTACGGCCGTACCCGTATACGGTACGGTTGAGGAGCCCTAGCAAAAGTATTTATCAATTTAAAGATCAACCATCAGGAAAAAAGCAAAAAAGTGCCAGCAGATTCCAGCCTACGCAGCGTAATATAACCAGTGTTATCTTAATATAGTAATATAAGGGTGGTGCAAGGGTCCTGGGAAGATTCCAGCGCCCTTACAAGGTCCTGTAATCATTACAGGACGTTACAAGTGCGTCGGCCTTCTGCCGGCCCCCATGTAACCGGTATATACTATAATGTTAGTCTGGCGACGTCATATAACGTGGCTAAATATCGTTGCACTTGTCTATATATCTGTTGGCCTCCCTATATGCTGTACACAACCGCTACATATTAAGATAAGACCCTCGGAACCCTGAGCCTGCCCTAAAGGCAGTTACGCAAATTAAAAAATGACGCCCCGAGGGGCCTGCAATGCGCAGGCAAAACCCGAGACCACCTCCATCAGGAAAACTACTTTCTGCTGAAAGTGACTTAAGCGTCACTTAAAGGTCCTGAAAGACTGAAGTCTTAAATAAGGCAAGCTTCACTTATTCATGCATGTCCTCCCGGAGCGGCTTACTGAAATCAGTGCTTCAGTCAGTCAGTCAATCAGTTAATATAAGTAGATGATAATATTATAAGCAAAAATTAAGTACAATAATAAGTAAACTAAGAACTCGTCGCCCACCTACGAACGGGCTCGTCGCCGGCTCCCACCGCCTTTCAGCTTAGGCATCGGCGGGCGCGGAGGGGGAGGTCGCACGCTTCGCAGCAACACTGTCCGCTGGCGCTGACACTCGGCATGGGCGGCGTTGGTGCCGGTTCTGTCTTGATTTGTGTACGTGCGAGAGAACCTGGTGCGTGAGGGCAGTCTGGAGGGTAGGCGGGACGAGAGGTTGGATCCAGGCGTTGGTGTGGGTGCTGCTGTTGGTGTCGGACCTTGAGAGCCAGACCACTGCTGCTGTGTTGTTCGTTGTTGGGCTACACCAGTAGCCTCTTCCTCGTCTTCCTCAGCCTTACGAGTAGCACTATCAGCAGACGATCGTCAGAAAGTGCGCAGAAGCATACCGAGGAGGCATAAGGATTTTCATCATCATTGCTATCGTACGCGCCATTCTTCTCGATCTTGCGGAAAAGTTTCTTTGTTTGCTTGCCTGCACCTGTTAACTGCTGTTCTGTTTCCTCGTCTTCATCCGATTCGTCTATATAACCCTCTCGTGCCTTATTTGCTGTACAATATTCACGCTTTAGACGTTCCTGGATAGCAGAAAAGAAAGTTGATTAACTGAATTTTGAGAGAGAAAAAATAACTGAGCAAACCTCAATCTCCTTGGCCTCATCGTAACGAGTGACCTCAACATCCATCTTCTCTTCATCATCCGCAAACTCCCCCTTATACTCCATCTCATCCAAGCCGCCCTCGCCTCTGTCTCTTTCCGGTCTCCGGCGGTCATCAACACCCTGTTCATTGTCTTCCTCGAACAGCCCACGCACCCCCGGGTCTACAGTCTACAGTCTCCTCCCCCGGGGCCCAGCGACCTGCCACCAAAGTCATATACGAGACTCGCGCCCGTCGTCGCACCACCCGCGATCGGCGCAGAGATGCCGTTCGCCGCATACTGCGCGAGCGCATCGACCAGCGGTCCATCTCGCGATTCTTCTCCATCCTCGCCATCAGCTTCACTGCCTCCTCGAGGCTCGGCGCAATCTGGTACGTCTCCGACGCTTTTGAACCTTGTACCACCGGTGAACAGGCACGAGCGTGAACACATGGTCCGCTGCGGGCATGAACAGCGCGTGCGTCTCGCTCTTCGCGGCCTCCTCCGTCCTTCCCGCCCACACCTGACTGCCCGTCCTGTCCTCCACGACCCAGGGATACTGTTCCTCTCGACGCTCTGCCGGATGTGCTCGGGCACCAGGAACAGAGACTTCTTCTGAAACTTGCGTTTCCGCTTGTCAATGTCTTTGTCTTTGACATCCTTCCCTTTCTGCGGGATCGCCTCGTTGTGGATCGGCCGCTCCTCTGCATCGACCATGACTATACGTCCATCTGCACCAATGACGGGCTTCTCATCTACCCCTAACACCGGCTTCATGGGCACCTGCGAGATGACGCCGCCCACACCCTCACCAGTAGTGTCACGGCGCAGCTCCTTGTGGTTGAGCTTCACGAGCCGCGCCTACGTACTGATGTCGACCGGTTTCCGCGAGTCGAACTTCATCACGTCGTATCGCCACCCATGCCTGTCGCAGCTCATCAGCTTGAACTCCTAGTACGGCGCGTCCTCGCCTCTGACAGCCGTGAACGTCGAGGCCAAAATCGACCCGGAGCCACCTTGATCTCAGACTTCGGCTCGAGCTTCACCAGCCTTCACGGTGTGATCAAGACAAGAGGAGGCGAAGGTGCTGGTGTCCTTGGGGTCGAAGACAAGGTCATAATGTAGTGCGTGTATCCTTCAAATATCTTCAGATATGATTAGACGAGGTCTGATTCTGAAGAGGTGGGTGTACGTACCCAAATACACTTCCACTGCTCATCCCAGTCCCATGCTTTGGTGGTCATATCATCGCAGCCCGTCAGCACAATGCTAAGCATAGGATGAGCAAACAGGCATCGATGGGCCTCGAATGCAGTCACTTTCCCGTGAGTGTTGTAATTGAAGACCCGTGGGCCGTAGGAGTCGATGTTTTCACGGACTTAGCGATTTGAGGCTTGAGGCACAATGATGCTGCGGAGTTTGAATTACCAACTTGAACAAGACCGTCACGCGTCGCGTTCAACGAGCTCTCCTCCCTCCCTTCTCTCTCTCTTTCCCCTTCGTCGTTGTCCATCCATCCCCTCCTCCGTCCATCCATCCCCAGGATGGCCTTCAAATCTAAGCATTTCTGCTGTTGATGGTATGTGATTGTATTATACTCGTATTTTATCTTCTTTTTTTGATGATTTACTACTGTGCCACCCGAGTGTGACTGTATGCTTGCATACTACGTTACACCTGTGGCACGGTGGCAGTGTCACGCGGGAACACGGACGGCCCGCGAGACGCTCTGCAAACGACTTGACAACTACAGGCTCGAAGCCGTCCTCGGGAAAGGCGGACTCAGCCGTGGACATCTCCCACCGCGAATACGGCAAGAAGGTCGCGATCAAGCAGATTCCACGTGCGAATGTTGACCGAGACAGTCGGGACATGTTTACAGAGAAGATCCTTTCTGACCTGGCTTTGCTTAACTCACCCTATTTTACCCCTCTCATAGACCCGCAAAACTTCATCATTATCCAGGGCTTGGCCACCAGCGATACTTTGCGAGGTGCGATGAGCAACGCGAAGAAGCTGGTTCGCATGCATGAAATTAAGTTCATCATGGCGCAACTTGTACGTCTCCGCTTCCTTTCCCCCAAGTTGTGTCTCATATTCTTCGTAGTGCTATGCCGTGGGGACCTTGCACGACCAGGCCATTGTCCATCGCACCTCAATCCGGAAAACGTCTTCATGAATGAGCACGGTCGGCTCGTCATTGGGGACTTCGGCCTCGCACACGTTTTCAAAGGACATGCGGTAAGCAATGATGAGGTACTAACTTACGATGACTATTGGCACAGGACTAAGGGCAAGTGTGGCACGACGGGCTACATGGCACCAGAGATGCTTCGTGGCGACCATTACTCGTACAAGGCCGACAGTTTTTCCGTTGGCGTCATGTTCTATGAGCTTGGCTTTGGCAGAGTGAGTTTCGTCCGTTCCAACCCATCACCCTCACTGACACCGCCTTTATTAGCTGCCCTTCCGTGGGAGGGATTGCAAGGATCTTGAGGCCAACGCACTGTACGAAAATGCGTTCATTCCTCGATGGTTCCGCAAGCGTTACCCAGAGGCATGCCATCTGATGCGGTGTCTGCTAGCCAAGAACCCAGACCACTGCATCCCGATGCTGAGGATACCTTGCAGAGCCGGTACTTCCGAGGAGTGTAAGTCGACCACCCCCATCTGCGCCATTCTCTAGCTGACCTTCGCCTCAGAAACTGGGATCATGTCGCAGATAAGATACAGCCCGTCCCCGCCAAGTGGAAGACTGCACTGCATAAGGTTCAGGAAGGCGCGTACCTCAGCATGTGCGTCCTTGTTGATTGTAAGTAAACTTGCCATTGTATTCTTACCAACGCACCGGCTTACTGTTAGTCGCAGAGACAACCGCAACCAACCCGCCCGTCCGCTATCTCCGTCAGGACGCGTCCATTGTCGGTGTCTCTGAAGTATTGAACCCGGACCCGAATTTTCCAAAAGCACTGGTAGACCCGGAGAGTCCGGTGGACCAACTGTAGTCATCTGTATGCATGTAAATAATTTAGATTTTGCTGAATAAAAATGGACTATTATATATCATTTTATGTGCTGAAAGGTCCTGGGATGCTGAATAGGCAGCAATGTTTATGCCGCTGGCAATGGATTTTAAGAGATATATGGCCTGCAACTCATGGTATAGGCCAGAACCCGTTGTCAGGTCTGGCACTTTGGCAAGCCTTATGTCCGAATTTGGATAATATATTACACAGAATCCGTCGTAATTGGCTGGAATCCGTTATATCGATGAGCAGGATTACAGGGGTTACGCGAGATTCCAGGCCTTCCAACCCCCAAAATTCTCACTCGGGTTACAAGAGCCGTCATGGTTACATTGCCTTACGGCGAAATCCAAGCTCTTATAAACGCTGTCTATTCCTTGCAGGGGTTCCCTGCGTTTCCCTGGTATATTCTTGATTCCAGAGGTTATTACCAGCCTGGATTTTTTTTGCACTTTTCCTGATGACACATTCACATTTCCGTCTTTATCACGCAAGTATGGAGCGTTGAAATACGGGTGGAGTATCCTACATAGCTAGTTTGTTGTCGTCTTGGCCGTTGAACGAACCTTCAGATATCGATGGAGAGAGGATAGACGAGCTCGAGAGTGCGACTGGACCCGTGAGGATGGAGGAAGTTGTGTTCGACGATGTGTCCTGTGAACAGACTGTTTGTATACGGGAGAGTCGGATGCGCAGCGACTGCGGGAATAAGTCGATGCTTCTTCATCGTCATTTTAACACATTGCTTGTGCCTCTACAGGGCGCCGAGTATTTCACATGAAATTCTTCGCTACATGCATGAAAGGCTACATAGACGTGCGTCATTTTACTAGTTCTGACTACAAGCAGAAGCAGCGGAGGCGGCCATCCTTTTGCTATCACATTAGATTCAAATCTCATTAGTTTCTCTTTTGCATTGACTCGGACCCTCAAATTGTTGACATAATTTCCAAGGGCAGGGCTCGTGTCTTTCCGAATGACCTTTCAACATTAGGCAGGTCCGAAAATCGATGTACGAATCGGAGTCAAACAAAGACATAGATTACATTGACATTGCGCCTTAATAAGGTGGCAGAGCAACACAATAAGGGAAAGAGAATCAGAGTAGACAAAAACATTAAACCCATCTTCATATCCCTCTGTGCTGAGATGTCCTCTTAGGCTCTTGTCTTCTTCATCCCAATAGCGACAGGGTATGAATGAGGCACGTAACTTGCAGCCGGGCTGTGTGATGGAAGTTGGTGTTAATCATCGAATGTGCTGAAGCTTGCTAGGGTGTGCAATGCACTTACAATATCTTAGCGATGAATGGCTTTCCTTTGTTGAAGTAGATTCACATCTAAAACACATCGGGAAAGAGGGAAAAAGATTATAACTAACATAAGCACCCGTAATAAGCTAAAATCTCATATATCCGCTACCTGGGCGACGTAACACATATATTAGGGTAGAATTCAAATGCAAGATGTAATCTGTCCGATATATAGTTCTAATCACACATGAGACTTATGGAGATTATAACCAATTCCTAGCCTTGTAATGTCTACATTGTAATAAAATCTCCGTAATCATTATAGCTCTTATATGTACTTGTGAGAGATTATAGTGGATTATGAGACTTATAAGGGCTGGAATGTAATATAATCTTCATAATCATTATGCATATTATAACACATTATGAAGCCTTATATTCAATTACAGACATTATAATCTGCATAATTGCTTAGAATCACTATCAGAATGATAGCTCATCTACGTGATTCTGTAGAAATGTATTGGATTATGAGCCTTACGTTCACTAGAAGGTGATAGAACTCTGAGTAGTTCTTATGGGCCTTCTCACTTGCTCGCAAAATAATAGAATTAAAAGCAGATTATATTATTTTAGTACTAGCTACACACAAGAAACCCACACTGTCAAAGACAAGCTCGCAGAACATGACGCCAACGGAGAAACCGTTGGCAAGAGTAGCAATACGACGACCGAGGATCTCTTTAACTCTGAGGCCAACTGCGAGACGATCCTCTCGCAGATCAAAAGAAAACGCTGGCGGTTGCATGAAGATGGGCGAAAAGCAGGATGGAATTCTTTCCCTGGTCGCCAGCGAAGGGGGGCGGGGAACTCGTACTCAGCAGGGACAGGACGCCAGCGCATGAGAGCCTTCGGGTCGTCGACAAGGACGCACATGCTGAGGTACGCGCCTTCCTGGACCTTATGTGGTGCAGTCTTCCACCCAGCGGGGACAGGCTGTGTCTTATTTGCGACCTGATCCCAGTTTCTGCGGCGGAGGTTAGCTAGAGAATGGTGCAGATGCGGTTGACTGACTTACACTCCTCGGAAGTACCGGCTCTGCAAGGTATCTTGCATCGGGATGCGGTGGTCTAGGTTCTTGGCTAGCAGACGCCGCATCAGATGGCATGCCTCTGGGTAGCGCTTGCGGAACCATCGAGGAATGAACACGCTTTCGTATAGTGCGCTGGCTTCCAGATCCTTGTGATCCCTCGCACAGAAGGCCAGCTAATAAAGGCGGTGTCAGTGAGAGTGATGGGTTGGAACAGAGGAAACTCACCCCGCCGAAGACAAGCTCATAGAACATGACGCCAACGGAGAAACCGTCGGCCTTGTACGAGTAATGGTCGCCGCGGAGCATCTCTAGTGCCATGTAGCCCGTCGCGCCTCACACGCCCTTAGTCCTGTGCTAATAGTCATCGTAAGTTAGTACCTCGTCAATGCTTACCGCATGTCCATTGAAAACGTGTGCGAGGCCGAAGTCCCCAATGACGAGCCGACCGTGCTCATCCATGAATACGCTGTCGGGCTTAAGGTCGCGATGGACGATGGCCTGGTTGTGCAGGGTGCCCACGGCATAGCACTATGGGAAAATATGAGATACAACTTGGGGGAAAGGAAGCGGAGACGTACAAGTTGCGCCATGATGAACTTGATTTCATGCATGCGGAACAGCTTCTTCGCGTTGCTCATCGCACCTCACAAAGTACCACCGGCGGCCAAGCCCTGGATGATGATGAAGTTGTGCGGGTCCATGAAGCATTCTATAAGAGGGGTAAAATAGGGTGAGTTAAGTAAAGCCAGGTCAGAAAGGATCTTCTTCTCTGTCAACATGTCCCGACTGTCTCGGTCGACATTCGCGCGTGGAATCTGCTTGAACACGACCTTCTTGCCGTATTCGCGGTGGGAGATGTCCACGGCTGAGTCCGCCTTTCCCGAGGACGGCTTCGAGCCTGTAGTTGTCAAGTCGTTTGCAGAGCGTCTCGCGGGCCGTCCGTGTTCCCGCGTGACACTGCCACCGTGCCACAGGTGTAACGTAGTATGCAAGCATACAGTCACACTCGGGTGGCACAGTAGTAAATCATCAAAAAAAGAAGATAAAATACGAGTAGAGTACAATCACATACCATCAACAGAGAAATACATAGATTTGAAGGCCATCCTGGGGATGGATGGATGGAAGAGGGGATGGATGGACAACGACGAAGGGGAAAGAGAGAGAGAGAGAGGGAGGGAGGAGAGCTCGTTGAACGCGACGCGTGACGGTCTTGTTGATAATTCAAACTCCGCAGCATCATCGTGCCTCAAGCCTGAAATCGCTAAGTCCGTGAAAACATCACGACTTCCAGCTACGGGTCTTCAATTACAACACTCGCGAGAAAGTGACTGCATTCGAGGCCTATCCTGATTACATTCGATTACTTTCTGTTTATCCTACACTTAGTAACGTGTTGACGGGCTGCGATGATATGACTATCAAAGCATGGGACTGGGATAAATAGTGGAAGTGTATTCGGGTGCGTACATCTACCACTCCAAAATCAGACCTCGTCTAATTAGCTCTGAAGATATCTGAAGGACACACACGCACAACATTATGAACCTTGTATTTAAATAAAAAATATCGGACTATCTAAGCAAAAGTTGTGTCCAGACGATGGAGGCGCACACCAACAACGTCTCGTTTGCCGTCTTTCACTCCAGCCTCCCTTTGATAGTCAGCGGTTCGGAGGATGGTACGATTAAGATCAGGAACTCGGCCACGTACCGCCTGGAAAACTCCTTGAGCTACGCTCTTGAGTGTGTATGGTGCATTGCTATCCGACCGCAGGGAAACGAGGTTGCCGTAGGGTACGACGAAGGTGTGGTTGTGGTCAAACTTGGCCGTGACGAGCCTTCCTACAGCATGGATCCTTCAGGCAAGCAAGTGTACACCCGCAAGACAGACGTCTTGTCCGCAATCTCCAGGGTGCTGCGGAAGGCGGGACGCGCGAAGGACAACACATCCCGCTGTCTGTGCGGGGACTCGGTATGACGGAAATTTTCGCGACTTCCCTTCAACAATCGCCTAACGGGCGCTTCATCACCGTGGTCGGAGATGGAGAGTACATTATCTCCATCGCACTGGTATGGAGAAACAAGACATTTGGCAGCGGCTCTTCGTTCGCATGGGCATCCGACTCCAACACCTGTCTGGGATAGACACAGGAGATGAGGGTGTTGAAGAGGCATTTGACGTTGTCGCAGAAATTTCTGAAAGGTATGATTTCTTGCTCACTCTATCACTAGTCCTTCCATTGAACTTCACATTTTGGCGTCAAGATCTCGAAGTGGATTGGCGATAGCTTTATCTACACAAATGCCGCTAAGCGGCTTAACGACCTGATTGGCAGTGAAACACAGATCGTAACACAAGTTTCCTCTCTTCATCCTCCTCAACTTCTACACGCTGACATGGAACGATAGCTTTAAGTACCTGCTGGGCTACATCCCCGCTCACAACCGCGTTTATCTCGCCGATAGAGACATTAAAGTGTTTCTACATATTTTATGGAGGCTGCGGAGGAGATTCTGCCTACTATACCAAAAGAGCAGCGGAGTAAAGTCGCACGTTTCCTAGAAGCTCGGGGTACGTCTATGAGAATCATCGAATTCAACAGCAAAACTGACTCAATTGCTATCCTTTTCACAGATCTTAAGGAACTCGCATTACAGGTTACAACAGACCCCGATCATAAGTTTGACCTCGCGCTTCATCTCGACGATCTACTAGTAGATGCGGAAGTCGGTGACCACGCGCTGGCCGTCTGGCGCTTCGACCTTGCATGGGAATGCTTTGAGAATGCGGGAGAGACAAGTCTGCTCATTCTCTTCATGGTGGTAGGCGATCAGGATGGTCTCACGAACCTCCAGGCCCGTTCGTAGTCTTACCTTGTGAAGTATTAGCTTGTGTAGTATAGATCAACTGTATAATATGAAAATTTGAGAATACAATGACTTTTTGAAGCTTTCATTACTGGCAATTATTCGTAAGACAAGCATATGAATTATATCACTCGTATAATACTGGTATAAGCCTTTCAGTTGGTTATGTGACATTTTAGCTTCATATATGATGGACATAATTATGATACCATTCTTATAAGGGGACTATCAGCAAGATAGCAGGATTATAATGTCAGAGTAAGCCTTATGGAGGATTATATTCTATCAAAAGCATTATGACGTCTTATAATCACGGTATAAGCCAGATGCCATGTGATAATCTATAATAAGCATGACAGCTGAGTTATAATGCCCGGAATCGTCCGGAATTATATATAAGCTTTTTCCCTTTTTCCTGATGCATAGGCATTACCGCATAAATTGAATTGACCTACACGCGTAACTCAGGTTGTGTTGATGCAATCATGCAGCAGTTGTAAATTGCACTCACGCAGTTGAGTTCTAGGTGGTCCTGTCTTGCCCCCCCACTGCATCCTTCGCTCAAGAAGATGACGCGCGTCAACGACGTTCGGCTCAGAACTTGAACAGATCTCGGCTGCTGACGCTGACTCCGTGACTCGGAGCTGAGCCCCCGTCACACACTGGCAGAAGCACGTCACACGCGTTTCATTTCGGGTTCGGACGAGAATAGCAAGCGTCTGCGACGTTGTGCCGTGCGTCGTCATCTTCCGCGCCTGTCTCACATCGCATCATAAATCATATCAGAACAAAATCCGGAGTCCATCCCTACCATACCGGTCTTTTTTTCCTTCGGTTTCTCGAAAGTAAGGCCGTTCGCCCGAAAACAAAACACACTGAGCACCTCCGGACCTTCATCGGGTCAGTAGTGTTTGCACGAGCGTAACTTCAAGTGTCGCTGACCGCTGACCGCTGCCATTCTCGGATCAGGCCAAGTGGGCTCAAGGCTCGATCGAGTCCTGGGCTGCGTCCGGCCGGCCGGCGTTAGCCGCCCATAACTATGATGAATCGCTTGTTTCTGTGTTCTGTTTCTGTTTCTCCAATCCACCAGCACTCTTCGAGTCATCCTTCCAGTGTCTGTGTCTGTACCCGTCCCAGTGCCAGTGCGCTGGCGTCCGTTAACTAACCGTCATGCAAGTTAGTGAGTACGCGCCTCTACGAACATGTACTTATGTATGTTCCACTATCAGCAACCCTTCTTCGAGTTACGAACACGCCGTAAGCGAGTGTCTTCGAATCCGAATCCGAGCCCCGATCGAGTTCGGGCTGTATCTCCTCAAACACCATCTGAGAGCAACATTCTCGTCTCGGGTATCTTGCTTCCTTGGAATAGCAACAACAGGCAACGGGCAGCAATAAGCTAATCTGCGTGAAGCATCACTGGCAGAGCCTTGACTGCGCGAACATCAGCAGCAGCATCGCTTGCTGCCAGTACTCAGAAGGCCGGGGCGTTTGTGGGTTTGCGGGATTGATTCAGGCTATCCGCGAGCGTTTGGGCCGGGTTCCAACATCCGTTTCTCACATCCCGTTCATCCGTTCCACCATCTCGCTCCTTCCTCCGTTTCTTCACTCCGTCCGCCCGTCCCTCCGCGCATCAGTAATAATGATCCGCGTGGAGCTCGCTCTCGTTTTCCTCAAGCACCCAGATATAGATATAGATATAGGTTAGGGTAAGCCCACGCCCACGCCGATTTGAATGCTTATGCGTATATCCTCAGTCGGCAGTCGTCATCATCACTTCTCATCTGTGATCTATGATCTATGATCGACACAGCCTGCACAGATCAATACTCAGCAATGCACAGTCGCCTCGTCCTGTCATTTTCTTGACCTCTTCGGTGAGCGATCGAGACGGAACAAACACGAGCATTCAGTTCTCGAAGCACGAACGTGGGCTACGACGGCTCACGGTTCACAATTCTCAGCAGCGCTACCTTCGCACTCAGGCTGCCACGCCCTATAGGACCGGAGTCTCCTCGCTTGGCAAGCGCCCCGCACAATCACAAATTCTCTCTCTCAGTTTTTTTGTGTTTCATTTCATTGGAATTAATTAGCGGTGATCAGATCGATCGAAAAAGGTGAGTGCACATGAAGCTTTTTTAGACATTCGATTTCAATCATACTTTAAAAACGCCAGCCTAACCCTCAGAAGGTTCTTCGCATCCGAGTTTTCCTGCGTCCTCGCACTCTACAGACGACGCTATGTTTACACATCGCTCCCAGAGCACGGCGAGCAAACCGATAACGGGGTGACAAAATGACAAAATGGAGAAATGGTGATGCGCCTGCGTTCGAATCGGAGTCGGTTCATCCGTCCTTCTGTTCCATTCCATCGGCCTCGGACTCGGAGTCGAATTAGGATTGATTCATGGACTGATTGATCCTATCGTGCCAAACCTGTAAGTTAGCCCGACACGAGCCACAACGCTGATCAGCGGCTATCCAGACAGGACCAGGACCAGGACAGGATACAATGCATTGTTGCGGCTTACGTTCGAAGTTCTAAAATCAGATCAGACTGTGCCAGTGCACGGCCCTGGCACGCACGGGCCATCCGTCATCATCCGTCATACATATATACACATATGAAGCCATCTTCGGCTTCTATACGTAGGCGCGGCCGTGCCTTCTTTTTCTTTTTCTGTCGCTCGAAGCCGACAAGACGAAAACGCGTTCAACAATCCCAAATCCTTCCTTCCTTCCCGAGATGGGAATCGCCTGAACGGCCTCAGGCTCCCGCTCACTCATCAATCATCACCTTTTGTAAGGTTTCGAGGCTTCGAATCCGAGCTTCAAGCTTCGAGCTTTGACGGCTAGATTGAGGTTTGGATTACATGCAATACATGCTTTACGTTTGTGAAAGCGATGACCTTTCCTTGTCCGGCTTGGCCGTCGGCAGTCCATTTCTCTCTGCTCTGCTCTATTTGCCACACGCTCTCCGATGCCGGACATCTCGAACGCGAACTCGGACTCGGACATCAGACCGTCCGCAAGAAGGCTATCACCATGCCTACCGGGCAGCGTCTGCGCAATGCCCGTATGGGGTACACCGACAAATTCTCAGCGTCAGTGTCAATTTATGTTAAACGCCGTCGCGCTCTCTCTTTGGGTACGAGCACCCGAGACCCAGTCGACCAAATAACGGAGAATGGTATCAGATACATGCATGCGTATATCGTTTATGAAGCGCATCGATCGCGGAGGCCAATGACAGCTTTTCTGTGGCTGTTTTGTTTCATATCCACTGAAATCGGGTCGAGGGCAGTGTCTCAGCCAGGCCCCTGCATATCTCGGGTCGTACGCCTGCGGCCTGCGCCTGCGTTCCATTCCGTAGCGCAGCACGCAACGCTATGCCGACACCATTCTTCGTTTTCCCCAGATATAGCATGCAGTGCTTAGTCGAAATTGGAGGTCATTTACACCTCCATTCCTCCCTTATACCCGGACCTAACCCACCCCGACTCCGATTTCGCGTTGCCCATGCCCGCTGGCTTCGGGCCCCGGCACTCACTTGCGCTCACAATCCAGTCGATCGGCGGTCCTGGACCAGCCAGCCATGGTGTTTCTGAAATCGCTGCTGATCCGCCTTTTTGAGAAGGATAAAGCATTTTTCAGCCAGCCCCCCCCCTCCCCACGGTGCCTTTGCCAGTCCTTTATTCTGTGCTTACTCTTTACTCAATCTCGTGGCGATACTCAGTCCTGTTTTTGGACATCTGAGCCGCGAAATCGACGGACTGTTTGGCGAACATTAGTCTCGAAGGCAACGTATGTCCGAGTCGTGTTCGTGGCGATTCGTCCAGGGCCGACTTGACAAATCTTGGTCGACAGAGAACTCCATTCTCTCATGTAAGCCACAACATTGATAGTACATACCAGTAATAACGCATTCTTCGCTTTCCCCCAGACATCCAAATCGTTCAATCAGAATCGAAGCATCCTAATCGATCGGTCTCAAATGTGCTTTACTTTATGTTATTCTCCATTTTATCTTACAGATAGCCCGAATTGCCTAGCTTGTCCGTTGGCTGGTAATCAGTGCATAGGTGTGTGGCGTGTAACATCAGGTTTCTTGTTCTCAACGTTAATATAGCTTCTGCGACGGACAGAAACTTTTGTGCTTCCTCCTTCCATTCCAGCTTTTTCAACCATCTTTCGAGTCTCGTGTGCCTCAGATTTCTGTATATCCTTGGCGGACAACACCGGCTTGGAAGCAACTCCCAATATTGCACGCGTGAAAGGAGCCTTCCGAGCGATGGAGGAGGCGTCCAGTGACGCGTGCTCGAGGTAAATGCGTATCGCGTGGCGTACTACATTGGCAATGTAGACTCAGGCGAGTTGCCCTTAATCAATCATGGCTCCCCCTCACCAGGATCTTCGAAACAGCAAACACCACCCTCCCCGCCTTCATGAACATTCTGGAGTCTGGAGCGAAAGGAGCCTTTTTAATGCTTATGCTTGGAAACCTGCATTCTTCTTGCTCGGAATTGTTGAGTGGCAGATGATGCCCTGTCTTATCTGGACTTCTTCGTTCTCTTTCTTCTGCGCGCGGGGTTGATAGTGCTCGCCCTTCTTTCTCTTCCTGCATTCTTCCCGTAGACAACATTCCTTTGCAAGGAGATTAGCAACAAGAGCTGAAGAACAATGCGTCTCCATTGTAACTCTCTCTTCACTCTTGTTATCTGCATTTGGTGGTTTGGGCCGCATCGTCTCCGGTCTTCTGTAGCGTTCATTTCCGAGAGCCTGCGGACCCGAGGAAAGTTTTTTATTGGTTGGACGTTCATCTTCTTCCACGAGGCGCCTAGCTCAGCGCTGGATAGTTTAATGACCATGCACCGTCATTCAGATCAATTATCGCCTGTGCGACGAGCACGGACCTCTGCTCTTTGCTGTCTTTTCTCATTACTATTGTGCCTTCATACATAAACCTGACTCAGCGCTGGGGTGTCACGGTTCTCCGATTGGGCCGCTATGTCTCTACAGTATCGCGTTTTCGCAGCCTAGATGCAAAAGGATCTCCGAGTCCTCGAAGTCACGACTTACGAGGGCTAGTTATCACGCTGACGATTTGGTTACGCCCGGGCCCTTAGGGTTGATGGTGATCGCGTAGCCTGCACGTAAAGGATCATTGGATCTACTGATATGCCTATACACACCCTCGTGTCCAGGCAAGGTATGAGATGAGATGGTGAATGATATCGCCATTTCATATTGTGACAAGTACGCGATCGATCGAGTCCGACTGCAGCGTGCAACAGATAATTTCTCCGAACCCCTAGCCACCCTTACCCTTGACAATCATCATGGTCATGCCGCACTTTGCGCCTTGAAGTGTCAATACTTGACCGCACACTCTGTTGCCAGTTGCTAGTGAATCATGCTAGCGTACGGCTCGACGTGAGTGAAGCAGTCGTATTGCATTGACACTCAGGCTTATCGACTTGCCCATCAGTGACTCGTGTGTTAGATAAGTACCGCAGATAGATTGTCACGACATTGGAGCCATCATATCCGAAGCAACGTTTTTACATTCCGATGCACCCGAAGGCATTAGAAAATGATGGGAGTGAAAGGCTAACTAACGTGATTAGGGTCCATTCCGGCCTCGGGTTCTCGTGCATACGTAGATGGCGCTTTAGGGTTCGGGATGTGCCAGTGTGGGGTAATATGTTACATGCCAGTGGGAAGGCTTGACATGCCCATTTTGATACATACACATGCATGACAATCGGTCGTCAAAGATATTGACATACGACATACCGTCATCGCTCCTGGCTACCGGAAGCACCCTTCTCTCATGTCTTTTTTCATTTCCGGGTCATTTCTCGGGAATAGGGCATGAGCCTGCCGTCATAATACCTGTGGCGGCTCATGCAATGCAGAAGATAGATCTAGATGTGCATTATTGCGGAGAGATTGTCACGGTGATGCGACGCGCCCCTCGGGTGGGATTGCACGTGTGCCCATGGAACGCATAATCAACAAACATGGAAGGGCATGCGACGTCTGTGGCCAATGTTCAGGTCGGGCGCACTCCAAGAGGCAGCCGTGATTACTCGGCGCCCACTGGCGGCGCTCAATTAGACAGCTCATGCGGTCTTGCGCTTTTGATTTTCAACTATCCGGCCTCTGCATTAAAATCCAAACCAAATCCTACGTTATTGTTCTTTCGATTTTTAATGTGCGCCGGGGGAAATGATCTCATCAACTAAATCGGAGTCCTCACATTCTGGCCGAGCCATAGCCATGGACAGAGGTCCTACTAAGATACTGAATAATGTCACAAAACAATTTTGTGCAATGCTGTAAGCTACTACTATGCAGTATGTTCCGCGATAGTATTAGGACGGGAGCCAACTGGTGTAGTCCGGGCGTACCTGACTTACGAGAAGATCGGAAAACACCTTGAATGGAATGTCCTCTTCCATTTTCCAGTCAGGGCTCAGAAGCTCTTCGCACAAGTACACATGTTGCTCGACACCCGAAGGCTTATCGTCACCTTTTCATACCTACTTTAGACCTGCTAACGTCACCTTTCGGCGCTACATGATAAACCCGAACAGTTGACCGTGTACATCCCGTGGCAGTGGGCTGCTCGAGGCGTCCCTGTAGTTGCGTGCGCTTGAGAAACGAGCGAAACTGCGCTTGCTTTGTTCGCTGTGTTTGAGTATGATCGCGGTCACAAATGGTCCGAGCGATAATCGACGGGCTACGGCTTGTAATTATATATAAATTAGTAATTAACAATTAGAAGAATTATAAGCCCGGACTAGTCCTAAGCTTACCTCCGTACATCGTGGCACATGATTGCCGATTCCGCCATGTCCGCCGCCGCACGGCTAACTATATCAATTCATTGGGCGGCCAGGGCCGTCAACATTTATCAGATCTACAGCCCTCTATCCGAGTCGTTTTACCACTTATCCCGTATCCCGCAATTGAGGCTAAACAGAGAAGTACGCTACTACGCGCCAACCTAACAGCACAGCCAAGCGAAAGGATTGCATGCTCAAGGTTAGCAGCACATCGCATTGCATCGCGCGGAGATCTCAGGATGTCTCTCAACCAAAGGGAGTAAGTATGGCGCCAAACGTACTTTAGCCGCTCACTGCAAGCCTCGGATTGGAACCGATGATGCCAATGGAGGGAATTGGTTTCGTGGGTTGAGACTTGAAGGTCAACTTTGTTTGCTTGGTGCGTTTGTCTTCCTACTGTTGGTAGCGACACGCGAAGTACTGGCCCACGGATCCGAAGCTCATCGAATTAGTTCATCTTAGATATCATTATTGAACTGTCGTCGACTTACACTATAACGAATTCCGAGGATCTCTCTTAATTACTTGTATGACAAGACAAGTCTAGTCACGAATATACAATAAGTATACTTCCGTCAATCAACGCGTACCTCACCGTACCGACTTGTCTGAAGGGGCTGTTTCGTCGGTTACTAGTCCCGTTCCAGTTTAATGTACGCGCGCCATCGCTTGAGAGCCATTATAATTACATAGTTAGGCTCAAGAGTTGACTGTACCGTAAAGTGGGCTGTTGAGCGTATAGTCTGAGAGAAGCAATCCATCCACCGTCGGCGGTCGGGTGAAGAGAAGCACTATCTCGGATCCAGTGCGTAGGTCTCTGCGGCCGGGTTCTAGTAGAAAACACAGATACATAATTCAATGCATGATTCAATAGGGAACAAACACTTTAGAGGCTTAGAACAATGATCATGAGAGAAAGTGAAGGCGGAATTTGTCCTGCTCGTCCATGAAAACTTTATCTCTCGCAAGCAGTCCGACGGCTGTACCATCGTTTTGCACACAAATGAGTTAGAAGAACGTATTCCATAGAAATCAAGAATACAATGATAAACTACATACATTGCTTCTGAAACAAAATCCACCATTGAGAAAAAATGTTTCTCCTATACGGGCCACATTGACCTTCAATCTGCCGAAGTGATCTAGGTAGAAGATGTCTGCTCTCCCTCGCAAGAGTTCAGGACACTATCGAAAACACCACATACATTAGTATACGGCCTGGAAAAGCGTCCCAAATATCAACGCACGAGGTGATCAACTTTGGAAGAAAAGCAAAAAACGTCGAGCGAGCGGTATAAAAAGGGCAGTCGGACCCTGCAGTGCCAGTCACGGTGGCGCACGGACCATCAACGCAATAAATTCAATTATCATCAAGTTAGTAGTTCACGTGACCTTCCCGCGTCTATATTTTGTGTTGGTGTTCGACGAACGACTCCTTTTTCCTTACAGTCATCTTCGAGCTCTGTGTGCCACCTCGCCTATTTCTCTCATAAAGCGAGAAGAGCACGCTATAGTACTTAAGCTCGGGTGGATTAATCTTCGGAGAGCAGTCGCTGGGCATGTCGTCTACTTCATATTTTCTTACTGGTAGAGCGACGAATCAGCTTCTGTCACATTTTTCTAAGTTGTCTTTCTCGTACTTGTGTTCGATACTCTACCTCTTCAATAGAATAGAATCTTATAATATTCTTGCAAATCGCAGAGCTCTAAGAACGTACGTGTGCGAGAGAAATCTGTGGTTGATTGCACGTGACAATACTGCACTTGTTGATCTTCAAGTTGCTGCCTTGCGGTCGCCTTTCTGTCTCAACTCTCCACAATCGATGTTGGTGACGTCGGACGACCATTAGCTCTTCCCGGAGATAATATCCAGTGACTATCGGAAAGAAAGCATATCTCCCCCTCTGGTTTCTTATGAAGGTCTCACGCTGCGAAGGAAAGTTTAACCATGCGACCACTGGCACAGTAGAACCCGAGACTCAGAGCATCGCGTCTCTTACCGAAACGCCCGATGCAGATGATACAATGATGTCGTGTACCCGAAACATCGTGTTATTTCCCTACCGTTTGAAGACCCTGAAATTCTACTGGGATACTTTCCGATGTGCGTATACATCAAGCTAGTGAACTTGGTCTGATATCTCTTATACTTCTTCTCCAGGTTTGTACCTGCTATGGAAGATCGACATTGCACTCGACAATCTCAGTCTTTCCAGCATGATGTTCGAGACGGTTGAAGAGAAATCGAGAGGCATTCGCAACGACTTTGACTTGGCCACAGTGATGACGGATGAGTGTCGCTTGCCTGACAAAAATGGTTGGCAGCGAACAGGTACTCTTTCGTTCATGGCGTTGGATCTGTTGGAGTATAGCGAGGGAGAAATCAAGCGCTGGTACCGACATGACCTAGAGTCCGGTGCATGGTGTCTGGCGTACCAGATGATCTTCGCGGATGCTGAACGTCAGGATCGGTACACGAATTCAATCGAGGACGTTTACAGGTCAAAAATTTCTGTCATTTATGACTTTAAAATGCGGATGGTCAAGGACGAATGGCGACCTCCCTACTTCTTCATCAAGAAGTGGCTGTCTTATTGGTCTGACTTTCATAAGGAACTGAATAATCAGACTGCGAATCTGATACCAGAGCCGGGAATACTAGCCCGGGAATCCGAGATACGAGAAGAATTAATAAGAAGAAAATGGACGAAGAATTCATCCGGTTTGCGGTGCATGCGGCGAAGGATTGCTGTCTAGACAGTTCAAACGTCGCTGCTCTGAAGGACATTTCTTGGATAGACGTGTGGCTGTGAAGTTTGCCTTTAGTAAAAGTGGGATCCGCGTATAATTGTACATACATAGTAGACACATGTCTACTTTCAGTTTTTCTGTAGACATGCGTCTGCTACAATTATACGTGGAAGGTCGGATGCACAGTTTAGTGAATAACTCAATGCACCGCTATTTCTAAAGGATGCCGAAAATCAATCGCTCTTCACTACTGTAACTACATAAGAGTGGCCACTTCAGCTGCACTGGTCCTTACTGCGAGTAGGGCATGGCGGAAGAGATTAACCATTTTGACACGGCATGTGTAGCACGTGCAACACGTCCTATGTTATTGCTTTAGTTTAGTTCCTCGTAGTTCCTTGCTTTGCTCATTCACATCTGCATCGCGCATCATTCTCTTGAGCAAATTTCCAAAGAGAGCGTAGAATTTGCCTACTGTCAGCACTAGACTGGTCCGAGATCACTTTGTTGTACAAGCCTGAGTTGAGCAAGCAAACTGTTTCGCGATGATAATCGATGAGGCGTCTCGATAGATGGCATAGAGCAGATACAAAAAGTACAAGAACAAGTCGTACGGTAATGGGTTGGACACATCGTCATCTCGGCGCTTCGCTCAAAGATTGCGTCCCAGCACCCGAGCCTCTTGTCTTCGTAATTCGAGATGCGAATAAGGCGCGTCCCGACGTTAGGTCGATGGACGTGTCTGCCTGGATCTGCAACTTCGGAGGAGGAAGCTCGCGTTGACTTTCGGACATGCACTCGCAATCGCTCGACTTGCAACATTAACAATCTTCCGAGTTTTCGCACACAGAGCTACTAGGATGTTAGTGATGAGTTGGTATCGTTTGTGAAAGAGACTCACATCCAAGGCATAGACGGTGTCAACTAGCACGATAATCGTATCAGCACGATCCTCGTGGTAAGGAACTGACATGCTTAAAGCTTGCGCTGGGTCATGCATTGTAATAACATCCGTTTCTGAGACTGTTAGCACAGATGCTCCAGGTAGATTTCAGATGTCGACGGGCGCTTGACCTCCATTCCCTACGAACAGAAATCAACAAGGAAGTAGTGAAGGAAGAGGTAGACTACGCACCTGTGCATACCCCTTATGGCCCTTGGCATAAACATCCATCGAAATTGCGACGTGCAACTCCGTGGTCTCTTCGTCGGGTACCAGCGTCGCAGTCAGCCAGGGACACAAATCGACGTTGCAATCCCTCGGAACATAGGGTAGTAGGCGCAAAGTACACCTCGTCCAAGAGGAAGAAGCCTCGCTCGAAACACTGCAAGAACGTCTTTCTTGACTGATGCGATAGGCGAGCGTGTTTGCCATCATGGAGTCAGTCAAGTCCACCATACTGCTGTCGTTAGAGAATTTCTCCACCTGCTCGACAATAAAGAAGGTAGTTCATTTGTCGATGATGTCCGACCACTTCAGGACCTCCTTCTTTCCCTGCATGACGGTCACACTGAAAATTGCTTAGTTTACCCTCGAGTTCATGAATAACTTACTTACCATGAGGGGACGAGGATAAGATAAGGTTTCTTAACCGTGCACTCCCACGCGTTCTTTACTGGCCCGTATCCAGGAAGGATTTCCTAAGTTTAAGATATCAACAGCTTTCTGACAGGATTTTGAGCCCCCATTGATCTTCTTCCAGGCGAGCATAGTCGAGCCATACGCTGTCCTTCATCCATCGTGAACAAGTTTCCCTCGTACTCGAGTTTCGAGCGCGCTTCGGCTACATTGCTGCCTTTTCGAACTTGGCACAGACGGCACAAAACGTTTGAGTCTGAAGAGTCTATCCAGGGTAAACGAGTGTTTAACGCGCAAAATCCCAAACAAGATACCTTATAGACAGCACCGCCTCTGATAGATACCTCTATCTTCGCGAAAGAGTTGAATGTCGCCTGACTAATTTAATTCGTCCCATATCATTGCCAAAGTAACCCGAAATGCGACTTGATATCAACGAGGTACGTCGGCCTCGTCCAGATTGACGATGAACGATCCTGACCCACTCTGTGGAGGACGAACGTGTTGGCCTTCAGATGTGCCGAAACAGGCACAATTGCTCGACTTGCGTTGCTGAACAATTTCCCGGGTTTCCGCATGCAGTGCTGGGAAGACGTCAGATACGAGAGAGAGTTTAGCATGAAAGTCAGCTCACGTCCAAAGCATAGACACTGTTGGAGTACACAGTTGTCTTATCACTGTGATCCTCGTGATAAGGAACTAGGATGCTTGAAGCTTGTGTGGTCCATGCACATTTGTAGCGTCCGCTTCAGATTCTGCTCACCGGGACGATTCCAGGTGTCGTAGGGCATCTTGCCTCCGTGCACTACAAGTGAAAGTCAAGAAGGAAATAGCGAACTAAAAGGTTGAATACGCACCTGTACATTCGCGTTATGGTCCATCCGATTTGCGTCGTACAGCCCCGCAATCTCTTCTTCGTCATCGCAGTCAGCTCCGGACACCAATCCTCGCTACAACACTTCGGAACAAAAAAGTAGGCGCATCTTGTATATCCTCATCTCCGAAGAAGCCTTTCGCAGAACAGCAAGAACATTGGCTTTGACTAGAGCGACAGTTGTGCGTGTTTGCCGCCCTCCAGACCACGTCGTTACCGCGGTGCCGCTGTCGCCCATGGCCTCCCCCTCCTGATCGACGGTGTAGACGACAGATTGGATGTTTGTGGAGATGTCCGATAGGGTGTGCGCTCGAGGGTGAAGGAAACAATGGGTTAAGGGTATAGTACGGTAACGTCAGAACTTCGTCGTCTGTGGGCCATCAGAGGTGGCAACGTAAAGCACACGACACGTTAGTTCTCGTGAATGAACGCAGAACTGAAAGGTCTCGATTAGAGAGAAGGAATGAAATGCAAGTGACATCAACTCACCTGATAACGGGCTCACAGATCAACATCACTAACCGCGCCTGCTCTGAGCTTGTATTGCATCACGCAAAGATAAAGCACCAATCTCCCTGAAGTTTCCGGCGACACTCTGGTTTCAGAGACAAGCAAATTCCTGATCGGAGGGGAAGATAAGCAGAACTAGCCCATCTTACTTGCATTTGTGCGCTTCCAGAGAGGTCCCCGGACGTCGAAATGGGAAGAACCACAAATTCGCAAAAGTGAGTTGCTTGTGAGGGACGCAGTGAAGGGTATTCGGTATGGCTGATTGCAATCCTATAGACAGGTATTATCATTTGTGGGGGATGATATGAAGTAAGCAATGCACTAACGTTTTGCACGACAGGCGATATTGTCTCGTTTCCTACGACGCTTCATCTCCCTTTGCTACGCAAGCGTATACTTCACTGACCCCATATATCGCGCTGTCAAGGGCATCCTCCGGCCCATCACGTTCTCGAGGTGCGTTTCAACGAGTCTTCTTCCTGACAAGCATAGTCTTGCCATACAACATAGTTTCGACCTTCGCGTCCTTCAACTTGAAGTGCCAGTGTGTTTCCAAACCTTCCAAACTTGGAAGATGCGGCGACTCGGGAGTCGGAGTAGTAGTAAGCAGTCTCACGGTTGCCAGAGTCATCCGAGTCACTTCATGTTGAGTGGTTCAAGTTGATGCGACCGACCACACTTTCACTCATCTACTTCCTAAATACAGGCCCTGAAACACCACTGAACTCAACAACGAACAGCAGCATTGATACAAAGAGCATGGCCAAGATCGACGTGAACCTTCCGTATAATGAAACCTGGAAGGCACTCAGGAATAATATACAATGTGAGTATACACGTTTTTACTGGATTTATTCTAACGGTTATCTAGGCTTGTACCTGATGTGGAAGATCAGCATTTCCCATGGCGATGTTAGTCATATCAACATGATGTACAAAGAGAAGGGCGAGGTGACAGGCATTCTCAGTGGCTCGGACCGAACCGCAGAGATGAAGGATGCTTTTCTATCACTTGGCAAGAAGGGATGGGAACAAACATGTACTCTTCCGTTCATTGCGTCGGATTTATTGAAGTTCTGCGAGGAAGAAACCAAGCGCTGGTACCGACATGACTTGGAGTCTATTACATGGTGTTTGACGTTGCTAATGGTGTTCAAGGAATTTGAGCTTCTGAAGTGGTATACAGAAACACTCAAGCAAATCTATTACCACAAAAACTCTGTCCTTTTCAACTTCGATGTGGACATAGTGAAGAAAGACTGGCAAGCTTACGCAATTTTCATCATCGACTGGTTGTCATCATGGTGCGCACTGCATAGGGAGATGTCATCTTTGACTAGATATACCAGCTTCAAGACGAAGACCGAGAAGATCGATAAACGAGAAGCGTATGACATTGCTCACCCAGACGAAGGATTCATCCGTCAAGTTGTACTAGACATTGCGAAAGGCCTCAGTCTGGAAAGGGGGCGCATCGATGCTTTGGAGAACACTACTTGGATAAACGTGCAACTATATAGGCAGCCGTTAACGATGTGCGATGTCACCCCTGTTTAATGGCCGCAAGTATGATCGTATTCCTTCCCAAGCCTTCACGTAGTTCTGAAGAGGCCGAGGCCTTGTCCTTGCGTACGACCAGCTGTCTTCAAGCTTCTACAGTACACCACATTGTGTGCTATGCAACCCGGTCATGAGTGCAATCTCTTTCTCCATCGCATGTTCGACGCTGAGCTCTCGTAGGTTCTCCGATCACCAGTAAGGAACTGATGCAAGCCGGACTCTCGGTAGGCGGCGAGTGCCTTCGCTCGAGTGCCTGGCGGATGTTAATACACTCGAAGGGCGATTCATAGATTGCCACACAGGTTCATTTTCCAAATGAAGATGCCAGCATCAGTAGTTCTTTCTCCTCCGATACGCTGGAAAGTAATGGAGCGGACACGATGGCTTAATCGCAGGATGTGCTTGAGCCTGTCCTTATATGTACATAGTTTAGTTCTCTTCACACAACTATGTTGAGGCTGAAAAATGGCCACAAAAGCAATATCCATTCGTCTATGTGAAATCTCTCTTTACCAGTCACCAAAGGCGCTTCCGATTCCTTTACTGTATAGATACTCATACTGTAACATCCCATAATTCTGTCTGGTAAAATTCCTCCCTCAGTCGAAAGACCAGGTGACTCCGTGGATGCGTCCGATTGACAGGTCTCCAGCAAGGTCAATGAATGCAGCAGGAGAGAAGTCTAAATCAAATTCTGCGCAACCTGTGCACCGATCGACAACTTTCACAGTCACTGATTTGCCTTGGACTGCTCAGGATAATAATAGAGACTTTAGCTGAAGGCAATCTCCGCGAATGGGTGACTCATGTACGCACAGTTTGCAGTGATAGATTCCTGGCAGATAGGGTTGTTGTTCGGGTTGGGCGTTGCTCCTCTATAGTCATCAAGCTTAGATGGTCGTTCGCATAATATACAAAAAATGCCACTGTCACTCACGGGAAGGAGTCGTAAAGCTGCGCTGAGACAGCGACGATCAGGTCATTAGGACCGTTTGTAATACCGCACGCTCCAAGGCCGGGTTCGAAAAAGGTTCCTGTGTACATTTTCAAGAGTGTATATCGCAATGGATAGTGAACTTTACTCACCGTCACCAGAGTGGGTTCCGCTAAACGGTGGGGAGAGTGCGGTAACTGCAGTGGCGAACGCGCAGGAGGAGAAGAGGACGAGCTTGAAGAAGGCGAACATTATGGCTCAGAATTTGACCGATTGGTAGGAGCTTTGAAGCAAGGGTGCTAGTACTGCAGGTTGAGGGATGAAGGGCTTTGAGTTGAGAGCTTTTATATTGAAGATTAGTTGCCAGCTTTTACATCCATATAGGCTGTTTATGATACCTCTCGAATACAGCGGAGGTTGACATTCGGTTTCATCGACCTTGCTGAGGAAGATCCCGTTTGATCAATTGATCAGACCTGGGTAGACTGTTAGAGAGTCCCCAATTACTCTTCCAGAGAGCTCACGAGGCTCATACTGTCTTTTGGCAAAGTCCAAGTAGTTAGGTCATTAGCCCATCGAGGTAAAAGCGAGCGCGTTGTAGACAGAGCGTATAACGCTTTCTGCTCATAGTTATTAGCGGCGTATGCACTTCAGAGATTGACAGAGATAGAAGATGTGTGCTTACTCACTTAATGCCTGAGAACGAACGGTTTAGCAACACTATCTCTTGTCTATGAGATGACCTGTGTTACAAATTTTTAAATGCCGCGAAAGTGTTTTGGGCCATAGACAAGGCTGCGTATATCCTATAGCAGTCCACCCCCCACGTCCAACAGCTCAACAAGGAGTACCGAGTCTTCCGCTTTACACGATAACTTTCCTATGAAGTCCCGAAAGACTGCTGGATTTTGGATGTGGTACTTTGATCCTAACATCATGGAGAGTATGCAATCCGTAGATAGTCGCCGAGTTGAAGTCTATATATGTGAAACGAAATCAATGGCCTGGGTTGAATGAAGGCAGGAATCACGAATGATCCAAGTTATGTATGTGTTGTGCGATGACTGGGTGGTGCGAAGGGACGATGCATATGTCTTTTACTGGAAGAGTGTCGATCGACAGCGCCATGAGTGCAAGGATAATGACCCAAAAGCTCTTGGTGTTGGTCTTACGAAGGACTAATGAGAGGTTAGCGGCAATCTCAATAACTCCGGTCTTGACACTCACCGCAAGAAAGTTTCTCCCATACGAGTAGGTTATTTCAAGTTAGAGCTCTTTCCAACCATGCTTGAGAGAATTCCTTTGTTGAATACAAAAAGAAGAGAATCGGCCACGGTTTTGCAGAGCGCATTCACAAGTATAGAGCCAAAGACTGAGAAAGTCAGAGACCTTTTCCTTGAGCGAGACGCATAATAGTATCCGCTATACAGAAGCTCATGCGCAGCTATATTTTCGATTTGAGAACTTCCTGGTAGTCGAATATCCCGTTAGGTGGATGTCCTGAGCTTAGTTGCATTCGAGTACGTCAGAAGACGGAGTCCCGCGCCTCTCTCAGTTCCGAAACTATCATCGGCCGGGGATAGATCAGGATCCTTACTACTTTAGCGCGATGAAAGACTTTATGGGGACCATGGAGCTAGAACGCCTCAGAGTCAGAGAACGCCGCTTTGCTGATGAACAGATGCGACAGATTGTAAGGTAAAAGCCACTACGCTCGGCAGCCATTTATTGATATCGTCCTTCGCATCTGAGGAAGTAAGTTTTGTAATCTATAGAACGCTTGGAAACTCAACTCCGGATGCGAGAAAAACTTCGTGCAGCAGTACGGATGTCGGACATCGAGACATGGTTTCATTTGTTAAACTTGCATTTCGCACTTGCAATTACATAGAGCGGTGCAGCAGAGTCGGTACGCAACCGGAGTGTTTTGAGTTGGCAGTCTGCGCTGAGCTTGATGCTGGAGTTGGAGGGCCTGCGATCACTGCCAGTGCCCCGGCCGGCGCCGAGTGAAAATGCTGAGTCAGATTAGTAACTCCTGTGACAGCTTCAAGTTCATCTGTCACGTGCCCTTTAGGACCTGTGACAATGCGTGTCTTACCTTCAAGTTTGAACTTTGCCGCAGCCTGTCGTCTTCTTCCATCAAGTAGACTCATTGAAAGAAACGAGGAAGACCGAATATCCGTGCTCTGTCCTGTTTTAGAAGACCGCTGTTGCAGCTCAAGCCAAGCGTTATGGTGCTGCTCATGCTCATCGTCACCCACAACGACCCCGGATCTTCTGTAGCCCCATAGAGCATCTGTCGTTCTTCCGAAGAATGGTGTGTCGCCTATGATTTTTCTCTTACCTTCCCAGTCTCACATATCTCCCTTTCCTCTTAACCAGACCAAGAATAGTCTTCAGCATTGCAACCTTCTGGCATCGCTGAGCATGCGCGCACGTATTGGTGCGGCTATTGAACAGAACTCTGGCACGCTGGGCTAGTCGGGCCTACTTCGTCCTCAGGATATCGAGAGTACAGATGAGGGATGAGGTGAGCTTTTGTGCGAAGACGACATGTGAGTACCGAGCTAAGACAAATGTCGAGTTGAAGTTGAACTATTTTCAGGCAAAGCAAGATGCGAATTTGCTACAGGCAACGAAGAAGAATTCAACAGAAGTTATGAAGCCTTGAAGGTCGATTCAAAGGAAGAGGAATAGGAAGGCGCTTCGGCGACCTCATGTGCTCGGATGACTTCAACTACGCCGAAAGTTTGCGCACTGGAGAGACAATAGGGGCGAAATTGTCAGTTAACGAGTACCTTGGTATGATTTTGATACAGCAGGTGCGTCACGGTGCTTTACTGTCATCTGATTGCCAACTCATATTGATCGCTCTTAATCGTGTAGGTTAATGTTCGCCGAAATATCCGTCATCTAGAATGTCGGTCACCGTCGCGTACCAGTCTCCCGTATTCTGCAGTCTACTGGGATGACCACGGCTCAGTCTCTTAAAAGATAGGCTGACATCCCTTGGACGTCCTTCTTCTCGATCAACTATGCCGTCCTCGGGTTCCGAAGGTCTGGATGCTATCCCACTGCTGTGCAACATCATACGTGATGTATGTCCATTCCCTGCCACCATCTTTAGTTCTTCGATTAACCAAATTTACCTCATGTCATTTTCCGCGGAATACCGTCAGTTCCTGCGGTGCGCACAATTCCTCGCATCACCCATCCTACTTGCGCTGTATTTGTGTAAGCCAAATTATCTAGTTCAGCGTGCGGGCAAGTCTATGGTGACCTATCCTCGGAGGTGATGCGAGCTTCAGTCTGGGCCAAACTGCACTGAGGGCGTTGCATTTGTATTGGAGGGGCGGCTGGATATGATCCGAAGGGCGCAGGTGTTGAAATAGGTACGTTTTTGTCCTACAACCCGCACAAACGATAAGCTGCTAACATCGATAACGTCCATTGATTCCATATGGGCCAGTCCTTTAAAGCCCAACCCAGAATTTTGAAATAGTCAACGTCTACAGGCAAGAAGAAATCAGTTGCGATCTGGCTTCTTTGACTTCAACCTCGTCAAGCCGAAGTCTGCGAAAAAGATTACTCTTCGCCTTGCTGTTCCACATGGCCTTCAGCGAATCCCATGCTGCCTGTGCGTTTCGTGGTTCGTGGAAGACCTCCTTCCGGTACACACCGCACCTCTGGCCTGGACGGGCGTGCTCAGCTAAGCCCTTCGGAAGAACGATATCGGAAGCCTTATATGGCGAGCGGATGGTGGTCGATCCATGCTTGGGTTGACGAAGATGAAGCCGCGGATGTCGAGAGTGCGAAGGTTGTTACGTTGTATGCAATCGCGGAAGACCGCTGGGATCTGGTACGTTACTTGTTGTATCCTCTCGTACACTGTTGTACTGACTCCACCCCTCCAGAGATGACCAGCTTGCCAAAAGACGTGAAAGTAGACCCATGGCGCTCCGATCTAATGCACGAAGGACAAACGCCCTTAGACATCCCAAGTTTTATGCGTGCCCGGCGGACAAGCGTCTTGTATACGTTCCGGGATCGTCTGTGATGTTGAGATAGAAGTTGTTCTCAACGAAAGATTACCAGCACCATCAAGACGCCGTAGAGGGACATCGAACTCACGCCCACTCTATGCGCAATGGATAGATGCTCGAGCTATGGAACTTGATTCGGCGGTCGCCTCTCATGGGCTCGTGCACGACGTGCCGAAGATGGTGCTCGGTTGCGGTGCGTTCCCGTGGATGACGAAAATCTAGTGGCGGGGCGGAGATGTGGAAGTGGGACTGAAAGTTATAAAGACGATCAGGAAATTGGACTACAGATTTCCTGCTCAGAGCATAATCCAGTGGGTGTTCCGCTTCGTTTCTTCAGGAATCCGATTTTCATGCCTTGTCCGTCTAGGGATGTAGCTTTTACGGAGAAAGGAATCAGACTTTGTCGTGTCTTCTTTCTTTACCGTCGATGGCGCGCGTGAAGGTTCGCTGTTGCCTAGGGTGTCTTTGGTCTCGCTTCTTGCTGCTTACGATGATTGCAATGTCGTCGAAGTCATCTGGGACGGGGGCACGAAGAAAGGCTTCAAGAGAGGAAGCTTGGCTGAGGAAAGAAGGAAGGTGTTACGTTTGACTAGAGAGCCTATCAAGCTGCGTCGGCTCCTGCAGGTATGTTTCCCACTCGTTTCCTCTCAAAGTGTTAGTGCTCAAGCCATCTTAGCTACCATTGTCTCTACGGTGAACTCACTGGCACAAGCGTTGGGCGGCCACTCCTCGTCCGTACCGCGAAAAGCCAAATCAAGCTGCTCCGCTTTAGCTTTTGCCGCGATTATCTGAGTGCCCGCTTCCGTTGGCTTGCGATGGGGCCAGGCTTATTTTATGCGGCGCACCTCAGACTATCTTCCGTACAACACCGCGCTCGCATACCCTGCGATAGGTGTAATGCCGTACGAAAAACTTTGGGCTCCGAACGCCTGGGAGATGGGAGACGATCAGGAGGCTCCTCATGGACTACGTGGCTCCGCCGCAGATGGCAAACTTTCCGAAGAAGAGAGCATAGTAGGCTGGGTGCGTCCCAGTCGTAACACATTGCATCGTTAACTCATCACCTCGCTTTGACCACAGCTATTCGTACCGCCTGTCCTTGCGTATTCCCTATCAACCCGCCCAATAATACAAGATTCGACGTGGAATTCTTGTTACACGTCCTTCATTCACCCCCTTCGCACCTACTTCCGAATCATTCCTTCCTCATCGCATTCCTTCCTCTCTAATACCACATCTTCTCGCCTCTCTACGCTGTTTCCGTTCCTCCTTTCAACCCACACTTAACATCTACCAGTTTTGTACGGTCATTTGTGCAAGCCTCCCGATTTCTTCGGTGATTTTAATTAAATAAGCACCGCTGCACGTTGAACCCTTCGATGAGCGCTTTCAAGTCGAATTACTTGCTTCTGAATCAGACAAAAAAAGGCACTAGGGAGCTGTGCTCGATGACTATATTATGGAGGCGCGACTTTGGGAATCGGGGACCGTGGTGAACAAGTTGGCCGGCATTCGCTTGTCCCCACTGCGAAGTGCGGCGTCTGCCAGTGCGTTATTCGAACTCGAAACAACACAGCCCAGCCCCATCGAGTACTACTTGCACGCACGGGCCACCACGGCTAGGCATTTCTGATATTCTTCCATTTCCTAATATCTTTCTTCGGACTCGCTACAAATTAGGCAAGACGGCGCCTCGCCCATTGGCATTGGCATCGCACTGCCTCGCAAACTTAGCGCCTAGGTGCTCAGATGCCCATTGCCCACGTCGTCCTCTCCTCTCAGTCACTACCATCTTCAACAGACATCGGTGACAATCCACGACCTCAAACTTGAAGCCATGTCAGACCAAAATTTGCAAACAACGCAACTGGTCGTGATAGGTGATGGAGACACCCGCAGAGTCAATCGTAGAGCAGGTTCAGCCGCGGCGCGAATGGGACTTGCGGCTTTCCTCCTTGTGGTAGAGGCTTTGTACCAGTCGGCCGATGTGTGTCCTCCGCTGAAGAGTGCTGTGGGGGCAATAACGGCCATAGTAACCTTGTGTGAGGTATGTGCACAAGAATACGAGATCCTTTCTTCTTCATATTAACAGCTAAATGATAGAGATTTCGCGGAAATCGGAAAGATGCAAAACAGCTCGCAAATCGAGCATCTCAGATATTTTATCTGCTTAAACAGTCGACACAAGATGCGAAGTTTATCCCACCGGAGGTTCTCGAGGCGATCATAACTATTGATCAGTGAGTATCTTTTGTTAATTAAAAATGATGTTTCATAAAAGAATTAACATCAATCCAGTGTCCTCAAAGGCATCGTTGACGAGCTCAACCAAATTCTGTCGGTTGGAACATTCAAACGCATTCTCTCTGGGAAAAAACACAGTTCGAAAATCAGCGAGTTGGCTCAACGGCTCTCAGATGCGTTAATTGACTTCCAGGTATGTTTTCACATAAATTAGTTAACATCGTATGAATCAGTCACATTTCATCTAGCTCTCGTCTGTAATACGGATACAGAGTAGTCAGGAAGAAGCGAGGCAGTGCTTGGGTCGCATTGAAAGCACCGGGCGCAGGAAAATGAATTCAGGAATAGTATATAGTGGCTGTACGCAACGGTATATGGAAACAATTGGATTTTTTTTTTTTCCTTTCTTTTTAACGTTTTACGTGTGAATTCAAGGCTGTTGATTCCGGCGGCAGAAATTTAACTTCAAGTTGCCGAGCGGCCAATGCAACAATTAGATTGATACGGGACACGGACCCTGAGCATAACAATTAGATTGATACGGGACACGGACCCTTAATGCTCAGGGTCCGTGCCCGTCACGCGTGATGCCCGGCATACCTCTGCCGCGCACGCGAGCATGCCGGGACCCGGGGCACCTCTCGCGCAGACAACACTCGCACGAGTGCTGCTACTTCTTCTTCCACCCGGACCCTCCGCCGACGCATTCGACGCGTCGATCGCGCGCGCGCGCGCGTCGATCACGTCGATCTGCGCAGCCTCTGCGCGCACCAACGCGCTCGACAATCCGGGGAGCGCGCAAAGTCGCGCATATGCGCTCCCCTTGGCCTCGGACGGGCCTCGCTTCGTACGCGAGCGCCTTACGTCCTAAGAGGACAGGTGAGTGACACGCTCACCCTTGTTGCTTCTTTTTTTACTGATTCTCCCACAGACCCTGTGTCCCGTATCTTTCTGTACGACTTAGAGAGGTATGGGACACAGGGTCTTTGAATAGGAAACTGTATTGGATCGTGTCTCGTACCCTCCCCCTCAACTTAGGGAGGTACGGGACACCAGCGCCTTTCCAAGCGCCTATGCGCTTCCCCTTCCTTCCCTAGGCGCTTCCCCCTCTCCCATGGTCGTGGGCGAGCACGGCGCTTGCGCTCGTCTTTCCCACTCTCTTCTTCGACTCCCCCCATGCCTCGACTCCCTCACCTCCCGCCCCCTTGCCTTCTCCTACGGTCTCCGTCGCCGATAGACTCACGCAGCATGTCATTAGATCAGGACTTAGACGCGATAGGCACCCTCTCAGCTCTTCCGCTGTACCCGTGAAGTCGCAACCACCATCAAGCTCGTCATTCGCAGCCGGATCAGACCTCGCCATACAGAAGCGCAGATACGAAGACGGACGCATCCAGTCTTCTTCCTCGCGGCCCACTTCTCCGAAGAGGACTACTCATATGACTGGCTAATGCTGTGGTTGTCGAAGTTCTTGGAATGGCGACGCGCTCACAAGTTCGAGACGACAGCGCGCACCTTCTCGCCGGACGAGTCTTCTTCCTTCAGGGACAAGTCATTCGGAGATGAGGAGCTCGAAGGCATCGAGCCTGCCTCACCAGACGACCATCGCATCTACGTCTATTTCGCTGATTCCCATGGCTCAAGGCGCGGAACGGACTCGCAGCATAAGCGGCCTATGGGAGCCATCGTCCTCGAGCCCGGTGTTAAAGAGATGCGCCTTGCCGACGCAAGGGACTTCTTGCGATCAGAGAAGGTATGGAAACTGCCATTCATCTACTAATAATTAATCTAACTTTCTCATTTACTAGCAGCACGCTGACCACAGTATCCCCTTCCGTCGCGACTATCTCCTCCACGGTGTCCCTGGCTCGGGCAAGTCTTCATTGATCCTTACTTTTTGCTGGCGCACTCATGCTCGACATCTACTTTCAGCCTCCTGGAGGAACGATGCGACGCTGTCGTCACTTATGGTACATGTGCCTGTCCGGTGCATTGTCATTCTCGAGGACCTTGACGCTACATTCACTTGCTCAACCTCGCGCGCTCGTCCTCGTCCGACAGCAAGGATGAAGATGGTGACGACGACGACGACGACGACGATGACGACGACGGCGATGGCGATGGCGATGGCGACCACGGCGACGATGATGATGATGATGATGATGATGATGACGACGACGACAGGAAAATGGCAAGAATAAGGAAAGTAAGAAGGATGTCTGTAAGTACGGATCTCAATCAGCTTAACTTGAAGTTGCTAAGTGTTGTCATTGGGCAGCCTACGACGATGGTCGCACCCAGCTCCTGCTTTGTCTACATGGGCTCCTCCCTATCGCATATCGCAGCGCAACATATAACATTCCCGTCGCCATCTGGCTCACCCATGCCTACCCGCAAGAGCCCCCGCTGGTCTATGTCGTACCCACGAGCGACATGCTCGTCAAGCCCCCCAACCAGGTCGACCTCTCCGGCAAATGCGACTCAGAATACACCACACTCTGGCGCCGGAAGCCCGACGTACGTACAATCTCTACCACCGCACCCACGGCCGCGCGGTATTATCCAAATGATTAAATCGATTAATGGCTGTCATCGATTATATTACAGACATGCAGCCTCACTGCCCTCCTCGAGGCAATGCAGGATTTGTTCTCGCGTCAACCGTGTTCTCTTCGCCGCGCTCTCGCGCCTCGGGCACGTGGACGTCTGGATCGAGTTCAAGAAAGCAAGCCCTTGGCAGGCCGAGGCGCTCTTCCGCGACTTCTTCCTGTGCGCGGACGTCGACACCGACCGCGAGAGCGAGGTTGCTGCAGCGTGCGATTGCCGAGCTGGACGAGTACTCGGCCCAGCGGAAGAAATTGGAGTCTCGTCGACTTACGCTCGACGCAGCAATCTCGAAGGCGGAGCGAGCACCTACTTTCAAGAAGGAGAAGGACAGGAAGGAGGCAGAGAAAGAATTGGAGCTCGCCAAGGAGAGGTACGATGAAATGGCGGAAGATGTGAAGACGCGGATGGATGCGATTCGTGAGGGCAATCTGGATAGCCTGAGGGCACTCGGTGGCTTCTTGGACATGGTGATGAGGTCCGTAGGACACTATCTAGAGACCTTGAAGGAGGTGAAATCGGAATGGCGTTGAGTGAGTATATCTTCACCTTAAACAGTCATCGTACACTAATCATTCCTCTAGCTATTCGTCCCTCAGTAAACCGTCTGCTGGAATTTTATCTCCACATATCTTTGCCAGACCATCAGCACGAAGCTCTACCTCTTTGGAATCGCCGAAGGCGACGCCTCCATCTTTCCCTTCTCGCTTTGGCTCGCTTCGTTCCATGCGCTCTATCCGATTGCCCAAGAATTTGCCAAAAGCTTCCTCGCAGCCCTTACCTAAATCTGAGTCTGAATCCGAAGAAGACGAAGCAACGGCGACGCCGAGACGCTCTCAGAGCAAGTCAATCTCTAAGCCGACTCGCTCGCAATCGAATTCGGTGGCAGCACCGGACGACGACGAGCCTGACGATGGCATGGACGCGGATGGAAAGCACAGACGGAAGAAGAGCACAGCTAGCGGTGTGGCTAGTTAGGTTGGCGGTGTGCTTACGGGTGTCATGAGCTGCGGTAAGAAGGACACGCGCCCAGACAAGGAGAGTTTTGCTGCGCTTGGAGATGAAGATGAAGATGAAGAGGAGGAAGAGGACCTCGAAACAGGAGTACCTCCTCGTCCTCTGCTAAACGAGAATCCGCGATCACGCTCAGAAGATGTCGAGGATGAGATGGAAGCAGTGTTCGATGCGAGCGACAACGAAGACGACGTCAACGCTGAGTCTCAGCCCCTAAATCCACTGAACACATCCTCAGCTGGCCACGACGGTGACGACGGCGCACACGACATCAACACCAACAATTACGGTCCACGTCCCCTTGGCGACCCTCCTGTACAGCTCAGGCCGGTGCATTCACGGCGTCAGAGCACGGCTGCGCCATGCACGTACGACTTCGAGGCGGACGACTATGACTTTCCGCCCTCGGGCCTTGTAAATTCAAACAGTGCCTTCACCAGCCTGTTTGCCATCGAGAACTCGAAATCCGAGCACATCAAGTATTTCAAAGCTTGCGCAGATTGCACGCGGCGGACAGCGCAATCGCGATAGTGGCTTCGCGGAGGATGAGGACGAGAGTCGGCGCACTCTCTTTAGTGGAAAGCAACCGGGTGCAAATGATAGTGGGTATGGTGCAGACAGCATCAGGAAGATTACTCATGTACATGGGCACAACAACGAGAGCATTGACGAGAACGGTTGCACCCCTTCGACGACCACCATAGGAGTTCCCTGCGAGAAAGGAGTGGCAACTCGTTCTTCGATGCCCATTTGCATGGAGCAGATCTCTCACCGTCAGATTTGGATAGCGATATGATAGATAGTTATATGTATCATAGTACTATGTTGTTAATATGAACTTAATTTAAAAAAAGAAGCATATTCGAAGTCGAGTGATAGCCTTTAGAAGTTGGTGGCTGTGCAACTTCCGTGGACTTCGACTACGTGTTCTTTCCCAATCTGTGCACCTACTCCCTTGCTTTCCTTTGTCTCTGGCCTCTCTCCCTCATCCACAGCTGCAGTAAATGGCTAAAAAGAGAACTCAGAGCCCAAAGAGGGATCTTATGAATGAAAAAGGGGTGAGCAGAGTTCACAGCAGCTGTAATTCATTCAAACTTCATCTGAGACATGTCTGTCTTCTTTCTGCATGTCAGATTAGTGATGATTTAATCACAATAGACCCGGATGAGGCCATGGAACTGGAGGAGAACTCGGATGAGGTGGTCAACAGCTGTCTGGAGGACTATCCTTTGATAGTGGACGACTCTCCAGAGGGAAGATATGCTGCTGAGGTGACAAGAGCTCATATTACTGAGCAGACACGAGAGGGACACATCAGGTGCGTACTCTCCACTCCTTTTCTTTGTAGCTAATGCTTATGGACATCTGTAGAATCACAAGATACTTTCTAGTCTATGTCAAGCGCAGGTTTCCTGATTGGAGTCCGTCAAAGGTGGATGAGCAAGTGCCATATATGATTACCAGCTTCATTGCATCTCGCTGTTCGCCTGTTGAAGCTGGTGGTGAGGGCTTAAGGGTATGTCTCTGTTATTCTCTTCCATGCTTATCTGCTAAGGCCTCTGTACTGTCAGTTTTCTACTGCCGTTGCAACACATGCTGCTTTAACGTACTTCTTTTCGCACCTGCAACCTGATGAAAGTACATCTTCATGGTTTAAGGATCCCTCAACTGGTATATGGTGTGTTCTCCCTCTGCTTTATACTTTCCTACCTTCTAAGTACCTCTGTTATTCAGGCATGGACTCCCTACCCGCTCTAGGGCTGTCTCTGAGTTCATGATTTGACTTGAAAAGACAAAGGCAAAGTTAGGCGAAGTTTCTCGCTCAGCACGTGCTATTCATTATGAGGATATGATGCGGCTGCATCACATCTGCATTGAGAGCCAGGAACTTACTACAGTGCAGCGCCAGCAGGGCACAGTGAGATATGTATGTAACCTGTTACGACCATCGGGAATTGTAGCGGGAAACAGTTTCGGGAAACTGGAATTCGCGACAAGAACCCGCGTTCGGGAATCTGGATTCGCGACTGGGAACGAGCGTGGGAATTCAGGCGGGAAACGCGCGGGATTCTATCCAGGCGCGTCGCGGGATTCTCAAGGCCAGCTAGGACTCTTCACTGCTTTGAACGTCAGGTAAGCGGATCCCTAAGGAAGCACTCCACAAGTAAGTATTGCGCAACTAACTACACAGGAGAAAAGAGAGAGATCGCACCTAAGGAAGCACTCCACAAGAGGTCAAAAGTGGGGTGCTCCTTACGATGCCTACAGCTATTTATCTACTTCGTAAAGACTGTATAGTTAATCTACGCTAAGTGTCCTTGCGCAATGCGCACCTATCTACTACAAACGATACATGCTACGACCGCACTGCTAGGCATGTCTATCCCGTCTCTCCAGATGGCTACGGCCTGTCCGTGGACGTCAGCGTCCGGTCCGGGGCCGCGACTAGCCAGACTAGGTATGCCAGACTGTTGCAGGTCGTCACCTTGAGGTACTAGCGGACTAATGAGCGTATGTTGATAAATGAATGTACGTGTGCCGTGGCGGGTCGTTGTAAATGAGTGTGTGTATGCGTGCATGGTTGCCAGGACGGTGGTGCGGGATAAGTCACGTGAGCATGGGATCGTGCGATTCGGGAATGAGGTTTCGCGCCGGGAATCCACTGGCGGGATTCTCCCCGCGGGATTGTCTGCTCATGTCGGGATCCTTGGCGGGAAAGTGCGGGAAATGAGAAAAGGAGCCCGGGATCTCGACATAACCATTTCACTTTGCACTACTTTTTGCTAACTGTATTAATTTAGACTACATATCTCTTTGCATGGCTTCTACTGCTGCGTGTTGATGAGGTACTCAGACTCAAGTTTGAGAGCCTCAACATGGTGCATCCTATTGTGCCTGAAAAGTGTGAGTTATTTTTGTCTATCTCTTGAAAATTACTTATATTTATTTAGTAATGTATATTCGTTAAAGGAGAGAAGACCATCATCTCCAGGCTTCTTCCGCTTGGTGGTCCTGGCTGTGCTTGCCTCGACTTGCAGATATGCAGTAAATGCATCTTGATCACCTCCAAAATCCTCCTTCAATACCTTAGCAACACGCTTGCGTCGGGTGATTACATTCTTGATTGAACTCCACTCCACATTCTTCAGAGTGCCATTGTCATGTGCCAAGCGAATGCGCTCCACCATCTCCATTTGGTCCAAAGCCTCTTTGATGCCACTGGCTCTGTTGAGCGCATCAATATCTTTGCGTGAGATGGCTCTAAGAATATGAAGCTCCTGAGATGGCAGTGAGGAGTGAGCAACAGAATGAGGCGAGCTGGGCGGTGTTGGTGAGTGATAGCGCTCAGTGAATGGAGCTGTATTATGCCAATCATTGAATGAGAAGCTGGAGCTTGCAGCCTGCACCTGGTTACGCTCAAGGACAAGCGGATCTGAAAAATTAATTAGAGATGTGTTTAAACAGCTATTATTAGTCATATATATACACACCCGCCACTGGCAAAAGCTGAAACCTCTGATTCTGTGCCGCCGCCTTCTGCCATTCCAATCCCAGATTAAAGAGGCCATTGTACTGCTGCACACGCAAGCTATGATCGACTTGTACAGCTGCCATATTGCGTACATTGAGCTTCACGTTCTCTTCAGATGCATTGGTGCTTGGCATAGCATCAAGTGAGATCTTGAGGTAGCTGGAAATAGCTGCTCTGAGCTGAGGGACATTCTGGTTACGTGTGATAATCTTCCGATGCTCTGCCGAATTGATGATATCAATCCAGAGCTGCAATTCGCGCTTCTTTGCATGGCTGATTATAGTTGCATTCAGCTCAGGCAGTATAGAAGCACTCATGCTTAAAGCCTGCATTGAATAACGCAGTTGTCAGTATATAGATGTATGTCCGAGGCCAATGTGAATTAAATCACATTATAAATAAGTAAATAAATAAAAACAAAAAACCGCCATTGGAATCTCTCCCAGTCCAAAGAACAGCACTCAGTCTATGTCTGAGTATGCATCCGTGTGCATATGGAAAGCAGCAAAAAAAACCAAGGTGTTCCGAGGCCGGGGGAATATTTTATTGATTTTATATGATTTTTTACAAAAAAAAATGGGCCCCAGGGGCTATAACCCTCTTCGGGGCACTTGGAGGACCTACCCGGCGCATTGGGGCCCCTTCAAGCGCCCCCGCGGGCCTAATCCGGGCGCCCGGGGCCCCCGGACGCGCCAGAACGAAGAGGGAAGGGGAGGGGAGGGAAAGAGGGGATAGGGGAAAGAGAGGCTACCAGCCGAAGAAGCAGAAGGAAAAGAAGGAAAAAAGAGAGAAAAAAAGGAAGTCCGGAGACACACTGGTGGGGCCTGGGAGTCCATCCGGGGCACGCGCGCGAGCGAACGAGAGGGGAGGGGGGATCCGAGCAATGGGGGGAAGGGGGCATGCTATATGCAAGCCACTCCCTTCGGGTGAGGCCCCGGAGCTCGAAGCGGAGCTGCCACACCACCCGCGCGTCTTTCCGCAATCGGAAAGCGCCCGGACAAAGCGGCGAGGGAGCCCCGATATAGTAGGTAAGTGAAAAAAAAAGAAAAACAAGCGGCCGGACGCCCGGAAAGGGAAGCAGAGCCCGGGGTGGCGGGTTTCCGGGGTCTCGCGACGTGCGGACGCGCGGCCGCAGGCCAGGTGGCGTGGGACCCACAATTGCCGCTTTGGGGGGGCGTGTCTCGAGACACGGTTCCCACGCCATCCCGCGCCAGAAGGCCGTGTCCCGTACCTAAGAAGCTATCTCTTAGAGCCCGTTCGGTTGCACGACCGCGCGCGGAAATCCCCGCCAAATTTGCGATCATGATCGCACGTGAAAACTTGCGGCAATCCGCAATAGCGTGCGCGTTCGGCTGCACATGATCGCACACGTTGCCACATCTTGAGGTTGCGAAAACCATAGTAAAACGAGAAACAGGTCAGACCTGTATCTCAAATTGCAAAAAAAATTGTGGCGCGCTCGATGTGCACCATGCGCAACACTCTTGTAATGCCTATAAGACGTGTATAGCACCTACCCTCTCTGCTCATCTCCTATCTACATGGCTAGCACTACTGTCAACACTCCAGTGAAGCCCGACAACACCAGATGGTCGTCCGCCGACAAAGTTGTTATGACCTAGAGTGGTTCCTTTGCTTTTGAGACCCTGAATCGGACACGGACGATGATCGGACGCAATGAGCGGTGGTTCTCACTCTGAGAAGCACTTTACAAGTCAATTAAGCTATTCTACACATCAGAGCTAAAGATAAACACATCACCTGAGAAGCACTTTACAAGAGGCCAAAAGTGGAGTACTTTGTAGGAGGATCCACGGTTTTGATGAACAAAGGTTAAAACTATACAGTACCAAGCCACTGGACCCAGATCTGACTAGGTCCAATCTGTACCACTCACGTAAGTCGGAGTTTGGGGTCCCGCTTGATTCGGGGTCCCGCATTGGTAGAGCGGAGGTTTGAGTTGAAGTGGTGGCAGAAAGAAAGAAAAGGGAATTGCTTGCAGGGTGTTTGTCCTAGCGGCCTGCAAACATACAGACAAGTAATCTACGCAAAAAGGAATAGAATCGGAGTAAAGAATAGTCCGCTTTTGGAGCGGACTTGTCGGGGATCCGACTTGGAGTGTGATCATAAAAGAAAATGAAAGAAAAATGAAAGAAATCAAATAACCTGAGGCAGATTCCTGACATTATCCCCCTCCAAGGGCACTCCTAAAGAGCGCGCGCTGTCGGGATCCCCCAGGACCCCAACATGTCTAAGGCAATCCCGAACAGAACCCGGGATACTGAAACCCGAAATCGCGACCTTGGCTAAGATCCCGAAAGGATCCCCCACTCTCTGATCCCGGAAGAACCTCTGCTTCGCCATGCATTCTCCTGCTAAGAGTTACGCCCCGCTACGACCTCCTCGCCCCTGCTTGTCCTCGCCCACGTCTCCTCGTCAGTCCCCCGCCTCGTCCTCGTGTCTCGATCCATCCCTAGCCCGCCTCGTCGTTCCCCCGACTCTAGGATGATCCCCCGCTCGCTCCCCGCTCCCGTCATGCTCTGTTCCCCGCTCCAGCGAACCCCGTACCTCGCCATAGTCCCGAAGTCACTCACCATAGCCAGAGCCATAGCCATAGCCTGCCACAGCCATAGCCATAGCCATAGCTATCCCAGACCTCGTAGGTTCTCGACTATGCCCGGATACAAGATCCTGGCCTCGCGTCCACAGTCATGAAGTGCAGTAGGAGATAGATCCACTGCGTCCAAAGCCGACCTCTGTCTGGCCTTGAGTAAGCCAACACAACAGCGGTCAAGGATTGCTGTCCCGCAATCCTGCCCGGTCACGAGCCCTGCCCTGCGCTCGTCCTGCCGCGGTGCCCTAGCTAACCCCTTCGACATCCCGTGCCTCTCGACCTGCCCTCGTTCGTCCACAGCCTGCCCCGCCAGGAATCCCGCCTCGCCGCGAACGCTGTCAAGCGTCCTCTCTGACAATCCCGCAACCCATGCTCGTTCCCGGTTGGAGTCCCGCCAAACTCCCCCCGCTCGTTTCCCGACTAGAGTCTCGCCAGACTCCCCCGCTCATTCCCGGTAGAAACCCCGCTCGCTTCCCGGTTGGAATCCCGCTCCTTTCCCCCGCACAATCCCAGTCGAAATCCCGCTCATTTCCTGCCTCGCGTCCCGTCTCGAATCCCTGCGCAAATCCCCCGCAGGATTCCCGCCTTCGATCCTGTCGCGATTCCCATCACAACCCCAGCTAAGTCCCTGCTCTGATTCCCGAAAGAATCCCGCTACGATTCCCGGTCGAAACCCGAACTCGATTCCCGGTCGAAACCCGATCTCGATTCCCTGCATGATCCCGTCGCGAATCGCGCGAGTTTCCCGTCGTCCAAGGGAAACCCCTTAGCGTCCCCGCTCCTCGATGCTAACCCCGTCTCGAGATAGCCCCAGGTGATTGGCCTGGCCACGCACGTGCCAGCCAACTAGTCTCGCTAGTAGCGTCCCGTCCCGGCCCGCAGACCACATTCCCGCCACCCCGTGTGCGGGATTGATCTCATTGTTCGCAAGGACTCGAACCCCGTCCTTAGTCGCCCTGCCCCGCGCGCGCCTCACGATTAGGCTTTGTTACGACATCGAAGCACTGGCCTCTTCGAGGTTGGTCCCTGTCGATCCCCTGCGACCCTGATCCATGCCAGAAGTTGCCTGCAACTTATCCCGAGACAATGTATGCATTACATCCGCCCCCCACGCTCGTTACCCCGCTGCCTGTGCGCCAGCTTGATACCTCGCGCACAATTACATTCCTTTAGTTCTCTTTGTTTCACTTGACCATGCTTCACGCTCGTTCCCTTAGATCTTGCCCAGATGTCCCCGCATCGAATCCCGGTTCCCGGGTTCACGTCACTGTATGCGCGGCCTTCGCCCGCAAGATTGTGTAACTAGTTAGTTGCGCGTTTGTGCATGCCCGTTCCCTGTAGATTCTGCCCAGTAGATAAATACCTGTCGCCACCGTAAGGAGCACTCACTTTTGTCCTCTTGTCGAGTGCTTCCTTAGGTGTGTTTCTGTCTTGTCTCTAGTGTAGTTTTACAATGCTAACTTGTCGAGTGCTTCCTTAGGGAACCTCCTCCTGATACAGAAGTGTTGCCTTGAGATCCCGGTTATCCTGAGCTCTCTGCTCCCGTCCTGAGCACGCCTGCTCTCTGGCTCTCTTGTCTCTGTCTTGCCCCGGATCCCGCTCTGCGAATCCCGCCTTGAGTCCTGCTCAGAATCCCGCTCGGAGATTCCCGCCAGGATCCCGCTCTGAGATTCCCGCACGAATCCCGAACGAACCCCGCTCTGCGATTCCCGCACGAATCCCGGTCTGAGATTCCCAAACGAATCCCGCCCTAAGATTCCCGCAAGAATCCCGCTCTGCGATTCCCGACCTGCGCGTTTCCCCGCGCCTCGACTCTGTCTCCCCGCGCCTCGACTCTGCCTTTCCCGCCTCGACTCTGACTCCGTCCCGTCCTCGCCTCGAGCCCCCCTTGCGTCTCGCCCCCGTAGCCCCGCGTCCCGCGCTGTTGAGGCCTATGTTTATGGCGGCGGGCACACTACCCGATTTGGGTTTAGATACGGGCTGACTTGCCATGCATGTATATATTTCTCGTAGCACATTACTATACAGGGGATCGCTCTCTACTCTTGACTGCCACCATCTGTGGCACACTCTCTAAATTCCTAACAGGTTATGAGCCCCTCGCTCTAACTATCTGCCGCATACATCTACTACATCTGTCTGTCTGTCTGTCTGTTGAAGCCTGCCTGTCTTTATCTGGAAGCTAGTATGTCTGAATCGGGAAGCGAGTCTGACAAGGTGCCTAGTGCCACCGGGCCTCTTCGCCTGCACGACAAGAACTACTCGGAATGGACCATGCGCACGGAGGCTGCCTTAGTTCGGAAGGACTTATGGACCATGATTGAGCCTATTGTGGACATAGAAGGAAAGACTCCGGAAGAAATTCAAGATGCCTTTGACAAGGCCCTGAAGAAGCGGTCGGCAACGAAAATGGCACAAGCGCGCGCTATGCTTATTGAGCGTGCCGATAAATCTCAATTGGTCCATATGCAAGATAAAGACCCGCATGTGATTTGGCAGGCTGTCAAGGCAACACATAAGGCTCAGGGTCTGGCTACAAGACTGTCACTTTGTAGAACTTTCCTTTCGGCTAAGAAGCGAGAATCGGAACCAATGTCTGGCTGGATCAGCAGGGTCAAATCAATTCGTTGGGACCTCGAGCAAATTGGTGTCCGAATTGATGATGAAGACCTTATTTTGGCTCTCACGATGGGTCTGGACTCTTCTTACGAATCTTTCGTTATTTCCCTTGATGGTACACCACCGGAGGTGATGACCCTGGACTTTATTATTGCCCGGCTAATTAACGAAGAGGCTCGTCGTTCCACTTATGGTGATCACCGCAAGTCAAATTATGATGCCACCACCGAAGTTGCTCTCACGTCCAAGTCCACTGGCAACCACTCTCGTTTCCGCTCCGCCGGCAGTTCCCCTCGCAAGCCGGATTTCGCATGCTGGCGCTGTGGCGAGACTGGACATACTCGCGACTTCTGCAAGGCAATACCACCAAACAAAGACAACAACAACAACAACAACAACAACAACAGTAATAACCCGACTGCGCAGGAAACTGCTTCTCTGGCGTTCCAAGCCCCGGATCCCGCCTCGGCCTCACTTGCCGATATTAAATTCGCTCTCTGATGTCACATTTAGGGGGAGCTTGGCTGTCACACTGCCTGTCTGTCTGTCTGTTTGTCTGCTGGTGCATGCCGGGTATTGCTGGATTTTTTGTCTGCTGTTACTCTCACATTTCTATGTTATTTTTTCCTGTAATTTCTTGTCAGAGTGTGCTCGCCGAGGGGGAGTGTTGAGGCCTATGTTTATGGCGGCGGGCACACTACCCGATTTGGGTTTAGATACGGGCTGACTTGCCATGCATGTATATATTTCTCGTAGCACATTACTATACAGGGGATCGCTCTCTACTCTTGACTGCCACCATCTGTGGCACACTCTCTAAATTCCTAACACGCGCGACTCCGTTGGCGTTGTAGCGTCCTTAACGGTTCCCTACGCCTTCCCCGCTGCCGCGCGCTCTCCCAGGCCTTGCCCCGGAAGCCGCTAACGCGCCCCGGCCCCCAGGTTCCCCCCAGGTCGTAACACGCGCGTTCGTTTAGTGAATGGTGTCGGGGTACCAACAATAGAACTTGCGGATAATGGCGGGGGCATGCTCCATGTCCGCGGCATCGATCCATTGGTCTTTCTTGGGTCCATAGCCTTTCCAGCAAACCAAATACTGCAGAGTCCGACCTCAACCGCTTTGACGCAAATTCAGGACTTCGGATACTTCATATTTGATGTCACCGTTGACATTTACGGGCTCTGGCGGTGGCTGGACGCGACCAGGAATAGTGTCCGGTGTATACTTCGTGAGAAGCGACACATGGAACACTGGGTGAATCCGCATAGTCGCAGGCAGCTGAAGCTTATAATTCAAGAGTCTGATCTTCCGCAAAACCGTGTAGGGTCCGAGTCTTCGCGGATTTAGCTTTTGCGTACCCGGTATTGCAATATTTCGTGCGTCGAGCCATACCTTGTCTCCTGGTCAAATGTCCGGTGTGTCTGCATGTCCCTGGTTATAGTACCGCTTCATCCGCTCCACTGCGACTTCCAGAGCCGCACGGGCGTCCTCCTGAGCCTTCTGAAGCAGGTCGAGTCAGTCGTCCGCTGCGGGTACCGTCAAAAGTCCGGCACTCGGTACTATAGTGAACTCGGGGTTGTATCCATAGAGCAGCGCAAAGGGAGACACCTTGGTAGCAGAGTGTGCTTGTGTGTTGTGCGCAAACTCCGCCATGGGCAGTAACTCCAACCAATTTTCCTGTTGGATGTCCATGAACGCACGGAGATACTGTTCCAACTCCTGGTTCACCCGCTTGGTCTGACCGTCCATCTGCGGGTGGAAAGATGTCAATGTTGCACCCTCAATACCGAGTCGATGGAGTACCGCCTTCATAAACCGGGACACAAACTGTGTACTCCGGTCCGAAATGACTTTGCGCGGTGTGCCATGGTGTTTCCAGACTTCGGACACAAACAAGTCGGCCATCCGCGCGGAGTCAATGTCTGAGGTTGTTGGTATAAAGTGTGCCTGCTTGGTGAGTCGGTCCAGAACCACAAAGATGGTGTTGTACTCGCTGGACTGTGGCAGCTGTGTGATGAAGTTGCATGAAATGACTTGCCACAGTCCGTCTGGTACTGCGTTAGGCTGAAGCGGGCCAACCGGACATTGTGGGATGTTCTTCGTCCGCATACATGTGTCACAGCCCGGAACATACCGCTTGACAAAGGTAGACATACCAGGCCACCAGTAGTTCCGACTCACCAGCTCGTAGGTCTTCCAATGACCCGGATGTCCGACCAGAAGCGAATTGTGGTGTAACTTGGCGATATCGCGTCAGATCTCCTCTGTTACGACACAGAGTGGTTCTATGCGTTCTCAGGACCTCGGACAACGTAAATCGGATGATCAGCGGCTATGCGAAGCGGTTCCACACTCTGGGAAGCACTTGACAAGTCAATTAAGCTATTCTACACATCAGAAGCACAAATATAACATCACCTGGGAAGCACTTGACAAGAGGCCAAAAGTGGAGTGCTTCTCAGGCAGACAGGCGCTTTTGGCAAGCGCAGGAGGAACTGTATAGTTCCTCCAAGCCACCGTCCGAACGGACCCGTGGTCCGATCCGAATTTGAAATACAGATAGAAAGATGAATAAGCATTGCTGGCGCGCCGGGTTTGAACCCAAGCACACAGAAAAGTGTCCGTTAGTGAATAGAATCAAAAGAAACCACAATCTCCGTGTGCAGACAGATGCAAAGGTGTATGCGCCGTACGGGCTTTGTACCAAGCGCGTACCGCTGACCGTATGAGCGTCTCGTACAATGTCAGGAATTGAAAGTAAAGAAAAGACATCAGTAAATCATAAGTAAAAAGGAAAATAAAGGAAAAAATAAGTAAATCCGTGGCAATTCCTGACATCCTCATTCTTTGGCACATAGACCTTACCCCGGTACAGCAGCAGCCCATCCTCCATGTTCCACTCCTCCAGATTGTTCGCCAACGCTCACGGTGCCCCTTCGTTCAACTTCTCAATCACCTCCACCAATTCTTCATCAAACGTCTCGGACTCCCAAATCCTTCGCAACAACTCCATATCCCCCTCTGCCCGGACCAACCCTCTTTGCATCGCCAACGTATAGAAGTAGGGCATGACACGGGTGCACCTGCAGGTGTACCCGGATCCGTGAAGCGCAGGTACCTGCGCAAAAAAACTGATACCTGGATCCGACCCGGAACCGTGGGAAACGGATCCGGGTCTACCTGGACCCGTTACCTGCAGGTATTGCAGGTACTTGATAGGACCTGCAGGTAATAACAGTAAGTAATGTAATAATAAGATAAAGGAAATGAAGAACATACCATCTGTGTTTCTGAGGAGTCCTGCATGGTCCGAGCTTTGAATGAGCCATGTCGTCCAGCAAGGCAAGGTGTTTGCGTCCCCATCAGATTGTGTGCGGTCGTGACAAGGTGCCTACAGGTGTCAACCGCGTCGACCGCAAAGTGAAGCCTAGTGCGCAAGTTCGCGGGCTCCTAAAGCAAAGGGACGTGGTGATAGAGAGAGGATCGCCACGCTGCAAGTCAATGAGTGAGGGATTATCAACAACATGAAACCACTCACAACCATGCACAAGAACAATTTACATTCCTTGTGCTCCGGAATACTGCTCCTGTCATAGCACAGGCGATCTTTAGACATGGTAACATAGGGTGCTTCTCGCCTTCATCCCAACACTGAACCGTAACCACTGCCAGCTTCTCTAGTTCCTTCACACTGTTGCTCATTACGCGCAGAGAAGCAACCCAGATAACTGAGTAGATCAAGTGCCCGATGCCTTCCGGGAGCTGTTTGAAAGCGAGAGGTGAAGGAATGAGGTTTTCGACCTTGAATTCCCGTAAGCGATCGCAGGAGAGTGTGGAAGCACTCCCGCAGCTGTCCAGCACGTCGGGGTAGAAAGCGATTCCAAAGACGAGCCATATTGTCACAAGAAATGGTTCAGTAGCTCAGGCGCCGGTTCCCATTCCAACTCCAAAAGCGCAGTGACTGCGAAAAGTTTCGCAGCAGCCAGTCAATGAAGTCCATCTTCGGACGAGCCTGTTCAGCCTGACCTTGGAAGTTGGTTGACGACGCATACCACTGTGAAGCGGCATCATGAGTGCAGACGATGGCAAGTGTTGCGGTTGCTGGACGATCAGTATGTCGAGGGCGACGAGTGGCGGCGAAGGGGAGATCAGTACGGAAAGGAGATTTAAAAAGCGAAAAAAAGACGTACATGCAGACCGGTTCAACCTCTGCAGTACGAGATTCCAGCTCGATCTTCGCCGCGCAACGGCCTCGCCGTGCTCGCGGTCTCATTCTGTCTTGCGGTTGACCGCGCAGGCGAAAGACTTGCAGGCGCGGTCTGAGCGCAGAAGCGTCGCAGACCAGCGCATAGTCGGCGGGGAGGCGGTCATCGGGCTCGAGGTTGTTGCTGTGGTCGGCAGGTTCAAGAGATCCAGAATAACTTCCATAGGGAGCTTCGAGATAGCTCAGAGTGGTACATGTGGAGTAGAATGAAGGCAAATGTAATGGTACATCGTTGCGTCCGTCGCACTCATACAGAGTGCACGTGATTGACCGGGTACTTTCAGGTACCCGGTCAGGTACCTGGACAAAAAAAAATCAAAACCTGGATCCGCAGGTAGCCGTGGGAACCAGGTACCTGCGTGCGGGTGCACCTGGAACCGCAGGTATTTGTGCGCAGGTACCTGCAGGTACCCACGGATGACCTGCACCCGTGTCATGCTCTATATAGAAGCGGTTTGTGTCCAGCAGGACCTTGTTTGCATTGTCCGGTCCGTCAGGGTGAAGATCTTCGCGCCACTGCTGCCAGCTAGCTGATTGAATGAGGTACAGCATTGCTGTAAAGCATTTATTGCATCGGCCTCAGTAAATGCTGGCTTGCCCTATATAGGCCAGGGCAGCGTTGCTGCAATCTGATGCAGAGTGGGCTGATGGTCCGATGAACTTCTAGGAGACGAGCTTAGTCAGCCCGGAGTTCTCAAGTTTAGACGTAGACTTTGGACTTCCACTGCACTCACTGCCAGAACGCTATCTTCTTTTCCTCCCACCTGGGGTACCCACCGTGGTGACTCTAATTAGAAAGGGATAAGGGACCCTTGTGCCCTTCTAATTAGAGTCACTAAGCAGGCCTCCCCTATACTGCGGTTAGTACCGCTGGTACCGGGGAGGTCTTCGTCACCTAGACCTGGCTACAGCAAGCCGGGTCTAGACGACGCGTGACCAGCCTCGGCGGTGGCCGATAGACCCTGGCGCGCCCCCCGCGTTGCCACCACAAGGGTCACACGACCCCCGCGTCGCTACGGACAGCGAGCTCGACGTTGGCGACGTCGACCACAACTAGCTCACTCAAAACTTATTTGTTTGAGCCCATTTTTTTTGCTTTATATTCGGTTCTTTGTATAGAAGCCAATGCAACAATATAGTTAATTTAATTATTCTTCATGTAGGAGCTATTTCAATAGATGCATAATACACTTAAATACAGATATTGGTTTGCAAAATTGTGCCGCAGTAATTTCAATACCGGGGCTCTACCCCTGGCAATTTGAAATAAATTAGCTTCAATATATACCTGTAGGTTAAACTTTTTTAATTGAAATATGATGTAGTTGTTAATTTACAATAAAGATTGTGACATTGCGCAAAAGTAAGCGCCGGCGCTTACTACCGTGACGGTTGCACATGCGCGCGTTGCCCGTCCTCGTCCTTTTCTCCCACTTTCACGACAGCGATGTCGTTTACCTCATCTCATCTCACTCCTTTTCTTTCATGTCGTTCTACAACTTGCGCGGTATGTGTACCAATGAAAATTTGTTGGCGCGAAGGAGCAGGAAGGCTGCGAAGGAGCAGGAAGGCCGCAAATGTGGCAGGTGCGTTAGACTGATCCCTGCACTTCTTGCCGTGAAAGCTGACTATCACATTAAATATTACCTTTAGGAGCGGCGCAAGGACGCGAACCTGCACCCTCATCTTCATTGCAAGACACTGAAGCACCGGGACGATCGCAATCACGAGCAAGAGTCAAATGGCTCGGGTTCAAACAGCATGCCCCACGGCCTAATCCCCATCCACAGCTCATTCAGTGTTGCAGCTTCTCCTCGGCATCTGCTCTACAGTAATAGCAATAACGTGCGCAAGCGGCTGCCTTTGTGCGTCCGATACCGCTTGCCGTACGATATCCTGGTTCAAACCAGTCTCTTGGTGATGACGGGCGCTGGACGATGACCGACGATCTGGCAGTCAATATTGAGTGTGTTGGTGTGTTGATAGATTACAATGAGCAGCCAATCTGCTTGCTGCAGGCCAAGCACCACCCTGGTCGAACAACTCAAGACTGGGACAACCCCGCGCAAGAAGTCGTCGATCAACGCTGCTGTGGCTGCGCGGGAAAGGGTGAAGAAGGTATGTGTGTCTCCCATGAATCCGTTCTACCAAATGCACCTTGACTCATAGTTTGCATCTTCTAGGCTGGTAAACTACCGGATATCTATCAAAGAGAGTTTAAACACACTAGTAATGCGATGATAGTACTGCGGCATCCAGGAAGAGCCTTTGCGACTGCGCACAATCTTCGTGATTGGCGCTTTGCAAAGGCTAAAGCTAGTATGTTTGTTGTCTCTTTTCTTTGCTTTTAAATTATGTATATTACTATTTAAGTACAATATTTATTGTGTATGCATTTGAAACACAAAGCAATTGCGTGAAAATGGTGAAGATTATAATTTATAGACGTTGTCGAAGGTGTCCTTAGACACGTCCGTGTCCTCGAAAGTGTGTCCGGCGATTCCCGGAGCATTTGTCCGAGGCATCGCCGGACATCCTTTTCTCTCAATATTAAAACAAGACCTCAAGCATATCTCAGGCACACTAGACTATGCAAGATAGAATACTATAATGTAAATTATCGTATTTATTTTGATAGCATTTATGTACTTTGTTGTAGTGTAACAAGTCAAACAGTGATAAAACATGCTGTTCCAGCAGTAGTTATTCATTTGTATATTTTTGAGTGCATTTGAGACTTCCACATTTTCTAAAATAGAGCTACTATATATTATATAGAAGTCTCAAAAACAATTGAGTGAATAGATGGTGTGGAAGTGGTTCAACTCGAAAGTGGTGCTTCGAATGCATCACTTCGAGTGAAACTTGTACACATGTGTTCGACTCTCAGACTGATTTGTTTACTTCGCAACTGTTTTCTTAGTAACTTCCATTCTAACACCTGATTTTGTTTCATTAAAGCCTCTTTTATTGCTATGTAACATATCTGTATTTTTTAATCATCATTAATATAGTGAAACTAGCTGCAAATGTTGAATTTTGACTCAAAAGTGCTCAAAATGGCCCATTTTAGAGATTGTTTCATTTTTGTAGCCTTTTGTAAAGCTACATTAAAGCCCATACTTTTTTGAGAACTTCAATGATATAAATTGAGTAATAAAACAAAGTTCTAAGGCGATCAGAGGAATGTAAGATAAAAGAGAAATCAAAGACTTGTAGGAAATATGCATGAATCATGCATTTCTATTGTAGTCTTACTGTGTACCCTTTACATCGCATCCTGTAGCCTCCGATTTTTTTGTATACATACATAAGCATGTATTACACCTCATACGGGTTTGTGCCTGAGCTCATTATGCGTATATTAAATTCAAGACATATGTTATTGATATGTTTGAGGCAGAAAAAAGTCTGAGACATACCATATATAGTAAGTTCACGCGGTTCTCAGGGTCGTGGCGCGCTATCTGCACGCATCACGAACGTCGTCTCTCTCTCTTTCTTCACTGTTCTTCACGCTCTCAGAGCTATGGACGATGGGCAAGAAGGCATTTGCTTCGCGCAAATGCCGTCTTGCTTCTGCTTCCGCGGCCTCTCGCCTCTCGGGCGCGAGCTGTATGCCGCAAGCGCAGCTTTCAAGACCTCAAGTCTTATTCCTACCACCTCCGTAACTCTTTGAACAACGAGAAGCTCAAGGACAAGTTCGAGCCCGAGGACCCGGCCATGCTAGAGGCTACTGTCAACGAGACGATCTCATGTCTCGACTCCTCGCATGCAGCATCAAAGCAGGAGTATGAGGAGAAGCACACGGATCTGGAGAGTGTCGCAAACCCCTTCATGCGGAAGTTCTTCTCCGGTGCGGGCAGTGCATTCCCTGGCGGTGCGTCATTCCATTAGACTTTAGCTCGTCTATGCGACGATGAGTAGCACATCAGATTTGACTGACAGTGGCTTGTTTTTTCTTACAGTTCTGCCACACCCCATTGAGCCGTGCGTGATAGACGCTTGCGAGCTCTCTTACTGTCCCGTGTTCTGCAACCCCCCGCATTCCTTCCGCGCACTTTGTGCGCTTCGTCGCACATGTCCTCGTGGCCACTCAACAGCGATGAAGACCACGGCCTTGGCTGGCGAGCCTCAATTGCCGAGCTACGTGGTCCGCCTATCCTCAAGCAGATCCTCCGCAAGCAGCCCACCTTCCTCGATCTCGCCGCAAACGAAATCGAGCTGCGCATCTTTGCTAAGGACGAGGAGGCCGCCGACTTCGAACCGGTCGCGCGCAGAGATAAACAGCGGCAGCGCGTCTGGGAGTGAGAAGCAAAGGCCCGTGCGCCGCGCTTCTCCTCACCTGCGGTGCGCTCGTATGGCACTGAGAATGAGCGGCCTCGGGCTAGCGCGAAGAAGCACCGCTCTGCCTCAGTTGTCAATACCTCTGATGAGGAAGAGAATTTGTCTTAACTATGATCTTGTTGTTTGCTTGTAGCTCTTACTGGCTCATTGTGTAGATTCTAATAATGTCGTCTTGATGCAATTTAATAAAGTTTTCAAACTATCTCTCTCAATGCATTTGCTTTTATACAAGGAACTAAATACAAAGCAAAAAAAACGAGCCCAAACGAATAAGAAATGAGTGAGCCAGTCGAGCTCGACGTTGGCAAACGTCGAGCTCGCTGTCTGTGACGACGCGGGGGTCGTGTGACCCTTGTGGTGGCAACGCGGGGGGCGCGCCAGGGTCTATCGGCCACCGCCGAGGCTGGTCACGCGTCGTCTAGACCCGGCTTGCTGTAGCCAGGTCTAGGTGACGAAGACCTCCCCGGTACCAGCGGTACTAACCGCAGTATAGGGGAGGCCTGCTTAGTGACTCTAATTAGAAGGGCACAAGGGTCCCTTATCCCTTTCTAATTAGAGTCACCACGGTGGGTACCCCAGGTGTTTCCTCCCTCGCAATCTATATCGTCAAGCTCATTTTAGAGGGATCGAAGGAATCAGAACCGTTGGCTTGAACGTTGAGAGAAATAAATTGGGCTCTCTAAAATGTTCTTCATTGTGAGTTGCAAACCTTTTACCACATCCTTGAGCTGAACCGACGAATGTCTTTCGGTATAGAAAGAGCTTACGCACACCATTCTCCTTCACCCGTCCTACTTCGGCCCACGGATGCTGCAATTCCTAGAGTCAAAGCTCTACTCAGACGTCGAAGGCACCTGTTCTGGGCAGTTCGGCTACATCATCGCTGTCGTCTCCGTTCTCGACATCGGGCGTGGTATCGTGCTGACGGGGAGCGGACAGGCCGAATTCATTACGCGATACCGCGCGATTGTGTTCAAGCCGTTCAAAGGGGAGGTGGTTGATGGTGTCGTCAACAACGTCAACAAGGCGAGTCTCTATGGTTGAGTCGGCGTCTGCGGCTTTGGATGGCATCGAGTTGGGATGTAGACTGACGGGCTTCACGAGCAGATGGGGTTCTTCGCGGAGGTTGGGCCTTTGACTGTGTTCGTCTCACATCAGGTGCGTTTGTCCTTTTCCTGGCTGTCCAACGAGGACTCATTCCTCGCGACAGCTCATCCACCCAGACATGAAATTCGACCCCAACTCGAATCCGCCGTCCTTTGCATCCGACGAACAGGTGAGATGCCTTCAGCTTGCTCTTCCCTGAGACTCTTCGTCTGCGTTGTTTTGGAGGGTATGGATTGACCTGTCTTGCGTCGCCACAGATCATTGAGAAGGGGACGAAGGTTCGGTTAAAAATCGTCGGTACGCGTGTTGACGCGACGGAAATCGTGTGTCTTGTTCTTCTACCGCAATATGCTCACCACGCTCATCTTAGCTCTTAAAAGTTTGCGATTGGCACGATAAAAGAGGACCATCTTGGCGTCATCGAGTAAACGACGTCCCGTTCTTCCTCACCCTATCTTTCTTCCTATTCCCTCGACCCTCAGCGCCGTCAGCGCCTCGTCTTCTCGCATCGGGGAAACGTACCCTGAAGAGCTCCATTCCTTCGAGAATGACGAGCAAGGCACCGTCCTGCACTCCGTGCGGTCGATTGGCTGCTTTCTTCCGTCTTATCCTGCCGTGACGCTTTTTGCTACTATAGAATAATGTTGTATGTATAGTTATCTTTAATCTACAATGAAAATGATCTACCACCAGTTCACGAACTTGCAGACAATAAGGAGAAAATCTCCGGTAGGCGCGTTCCACGTTGTTCTTCGTGGACTTAAACAAGCGCATCGGGGCGAGAGTTACTTCTGCGCGAATACTGGATCGCGGATTAAGTCGAAGACAAATTCGAAGCTCTGCCGGGTTGGCTTTTCGTATTTCTCCTCCGCTCCTGCTCCTCTGGTGACCTTACGGGTACCCGTCGCCGTCTAGGCCATCTGCGCAGGAGGTCTGTAACTCCTTGATACTTTGAGAACGGGATGGCAAAGGAAGAATCCAGTCGGTGTAATCGTCCGCGGCATCGGGTGGTGGGGCACATGACTATCACGAGTATGTTAATGTCAAATGCATCGTTTACTGTCATAATGAGCTAAAATGGTGCTGTAGTCGTCGCTTCTTTAGCGGCCTCAATCGCCTTCGTCGGGTGATAAGTTTCTCCTGCCACCTCTCTTCCCAGGAAATTGAGACAAGGCACTTGCGCAAGTAGCCGATTGTTCTCCTGCGCTCCCTTACTCCTTCCCGTTCGGATGCAATCTGTCGTGTGTAGTCTTATCCGGTCGGATTTTGGGCGCGAAATTAAAGACCATGAATGAGACGCGAGTATTGAAGCTACGGGAAGCCGCGCAAGTGTGAGCACTATGAATTCCGAGACAATGGTCAAGCAAATACGGTATGTCCAGGTCTTTCTTGTGATCTTCTCTGTTTGTTGATTGTCGACTTCATCGCCGTTTTAGAAGACAAATGAAACCGAACGCTTTATCCGTATGATCTCAAGTTTCTAGCTCATGCAATCTCCATAAGATATCCGCAAACACGTATGCTAAATATATCGGCGAGCACACAAAGTCACTAACTAATCCACCGCAGCGATTTTATCCCACATGATTAACAACAATTCCGAAGTCCACAGTTCGATTCATGATTCGACGGAAGCAGCTTACTAGGATGACAATCAGAGAGAAGAAGATCATAAGGCGCATGGTGGAAGAAGCGTACTGTGCTGACTCTGGATTTAAAGATCAATGGGAGTGCAGCCAAGAGCGACGAGACCCTCTGCGGAGTGCATGTAAGTTTCAAGCTATGTACTAGTGGATATGGACCTACTGAAGCTTGTGTCGTCACAGCAGAGAGTTTCGGTTGAGCAGCCCGTGCCACTGACGCCGATGACCTATGGAGTATTTTAGCAGACATGTTATTGGCGAAGGTTCTATGCGACACTTACGGTAATAGGGGAGCAGGTCACGCCAACAAGGGCGGTTACGTCTTGTACTACGACTCCGATGCTAGAGAAGGCGATGAACACCGAATCACAATAGTCTTGCGAGGACCAGAACGTAGAGATACGCACGACGTGAGAAGAGGAGCGATAGCAGCACTATCAGCTTCTCCGGAACTCTCGCAACACTGGAGACTGCCCGTCGAGCAGGCGCTCTGTGGCGTGGCGACCGCAAAGATAGCGAGAGAAGCGATGATGGCGAGCTTGGAGAACATCTTGTGAGTTTGAGTGCTGAGGTCGCGTTGAACAACTGTCTAGTAGTTCGACTGATGAATAAAACCCTTAGGATTTACGAGCACTTTATACAGCTCTTAACGTGGTCTGTGCGTTACGCTCGGTTGCGGTGATGCATCGTCGAACGCGTTCAACGCTACCGAATCAATGCTGCTCCACCGTGAGTAGGAGGAATGCTGCATGTTGTGGAGCTGATACTGACGGAGTGTCGTTCTTTGTATTGCAGAGAACCATCGTAGATGTAAGAAGGCCAATCAGAGGTTAACGAAGTTGTTGAGCTCTGATGACTATCGTCAAGCGCTCAGCGGGAGTTGAACATCTGCTTTTATTTTTCCTGATTTCTCGTAGTTCTTCCCCGCTTTAAGGCCTTTTAGGCGAGTTGTCGGATGCTATATACCGATACATGACACAATTGAACTTTCTCTTCTGTATAGCCGTATGAAATCGACTCGAGGCTGGGAAAACAAACGTCAAGTTCAAACGTCGCAAAGTAACAAATTTTCACTTGGTACTTATTGGCCTTCAATCTCGTTGGTTTAAGTCTTCTGATCTTCGCACTAGACGAACTGTTTGGGGAAAGCATCAGCACGCTTGAATTATGCTTTGAATGAACTTTTTTCACGCGCGTCCGTCCTTCCACGTCGTCGATCGTACCTGAAGAATGGCTTTCTTCTTTACTTCCATCACAGCGCCCGCATCGCCTACCATGTCACTCTACGACGTCATCGCCTTCCTCAAGCTTGCGTTGACGAGGCTTGCATTATATTTGCTATCTACACGTCACCTTTCAACAGTGCGGCGAGGTTAATCACCGCGGCGATCACTTTCGCAATTTAGTTCAATTCGATCTCATTGGCGACCAAGACAATTGTGAGAACTCTAGTCTTCACTGATGTATTGACCGAGCTGACCTAATGTGTATGTGAGGATTGTCCTGAGGAACAGTCACAGTACGCTTGCTCGTGTGAAAGAGCACGCCTCCTGGCGAGAAGGTTCATAGATTATGGCAAGCCCCATCCCTACGAGGATAATAACGCTTATCTACGGGCTAAATCATGGTGTTCCTCGACGCGATGGAGGGTCAAGAGCGGTCTAGCGGGCTTGAAAACTCGATGATAGTCAATGTCTTTGGAGATCCCTGGAGTCCGATTCATAGCCTTCGACTAGACACCCTTTACCAGTGAGCACTAGTTTCACGCTTTAATTTTGTAAGCTACTATGTAATAACTTACATTGTTAGTATGCTTTGTAAGGTTCATCACTGTGAATTTTCCTGGTTAGCTGATCTTTCACCTGAGAAAGCCGAAGGCAGGCAGAAAGAAGGGGGCACGAATTATCCATGCACTACGATGTCATGAGAGATTGGGAAGGACGACGAATCCTAGAAAAAAATGAGCTGCGGCGTTACGTGGGCCAAGTTTAAAGCTCCTTCTGCGACCAGAGAATAGTATGGGGTTTGAGTGCGTATCTATATCTTGTCGCAAGTTTCTATTACTGAGATGCCTATATGAGTGCTCAAGCTGCGAAGTCTCATATCCTTTGTCGATGAGCCGTCTGTGGTCACTACTCTCGATTCAAAACAACCCGCTGACGGCGTAGCACGCAGGTCTTCATCTTCGCGCTGGCTTCCATTCATCGTTGAATTCCATCGACACGAACGTACTTTGCCGCTGCTTCAGTGTCACTTTCTACCTTGCGAAAAGAAGCGCACAATTTCTTTGTTCAGGCGATTCAACTTGGAGGATGATGTGACGCCATCCCATTGTAGAGTGAAATCAGCTTGGACGCTTCTCTGACGTTTTCCGACGGCCAAAAGTCACCGCTACGGTCTGTTACAAGTGCAACACCAAAACAGCTTATACAACCAGAAATCTAACTATTGCTTGGATACGATTCGCCGTGGATAGTGTGTGGGTGTGTAATTTTGTCGTATTAAATTGGTCAATTGACTGTACCCTATCTGTGTCGTAGTGTTTTGACAAAGTCCAGGCTACGGTTCTATCCTTCGGCACCCACAGATGATCAGATGAGCTACTTGGATCTTTGTCTCCCGGCACTTCCTGTGTCACTCGCTGACGATTTAGTGGGATACTACGCATGTGAACTGTATTGCAACAACAAAATGAAGATCATCTGAATGGAAAATTGTCATTTCCCTTTATCCGTCCTCCCGACATCTTTTTCTAGGGTGCGATCCCATCTCTGGGGTTTGCGATGGCAGAGCCGAGCATTGAATGCACCTCTATTCCTGGACGACGCTGATCCATCTTAACACGGATCATTCTGGGAGTTGCCATTTCCGGAGGGTCATAATCGTCGTTGTGAACTTAATCTTCGGCAACTGCACTCAATGTGAGTCTTCGCTTTGATCGGATCAAGCTGTGGAAATCATTTAACTTGAAACAGATATACCCAGTTCTAGATCTTGGCTTTCCTCGTGCTTCTCAACGGTCAGAAACGATCAGTGTACATTCGAGACACGCCCATCCATTTGTTTGTGTCCCTAAAAGTCTTTCTCAAGAGAGCAATTCAATCACGACGTCATGCTCATGAATTTCTTTGTAGGCATTAACCTCCCGTGGGGTGTATTATTCTAAATGCTGAGTAACGCCAAGTGCGTAACCTCCGCTGATGTTCGGAATATGGACCCGTCGACTACCATTGATCATGATTCCTTCGGTGTATCTGACGGTGCTGTAGCTTCTCCCTTCAATTTCTTTTCTCGGTCTTCTCGTTCAGAAGGTTGTCGAAAGGTACTGGAAACGAAATGTCGCATCTCGCGGGTGGGTATAGGATTAGCATAAACAAGTACTAATTTACTTTCATTGGAATTAATCTTTGAACATTCAGTCTGTTGACTCGGAGGCGCTCGCGATCTGCTCCAAGGCCTGCTTACCATCTCCACATACCTTCATAAAATGTGATTCAATTCATATTCGGCATGTCCGTTTTACTCACCGATATATAATGTAGATGATAGACGTCATTTACTCGTACACCATCATGCACGACCACCAGATATGCCTTTAGATTGCCGAGTCCATGAGCGTCGTGTCTCACACGACAAGCACTTCTTGTGGAGCTTCGACCTATGTCTGCCGAATGCTCTAGCTTGCTCGGTATAGTTCGGAACAAGTTGATATTTGGAGTCTCGAATTCCTCAGAGGTGAGGACTGCTCGGATAGCACAACACTGCGTTTGGAATTAAATAAAGTGCTAACGAGAAGTTTTCAGACATTGCTACCTTACTCTTCGTATCAGTCTTCGAGCTCAAGCTCTATACAGGACCTGGTGGTAAGCCACACGCTCTTTAAGAGTCGAAAGATTCAGATAATTAACAAAGTCAGGGACTTCCTTTCTGCCGAACATACGTCTGATAATAGATTGTCAACGTCTCCATCGACCTCGACTCAAGAAGCATGCTGTTATTCTCTCCTTGCCGAAGGAGTATCAACGTCCGCAGTGATCCATGACGCACTCTCACCCAGAAGTTCTGAATATTTACTTCAAAGTTAGGTTTCATTCCCTGCGTTCACACACAGCTAACAAATGCATAAATACAGGAAGGAGATCACCAACCGCTTATCTCCAAGCTCAACACACTTTGTCGGCTTTCACTCCCTTCACAGATTTTCAAACATAATGCTTACTCTTGTATCATTTGTCCTCCTCGCTGTCGCTGCTGCAGCGCAGGAATCGCACACAGTTTCGTTCCTAAACAAGTGAGTCATTCGTTTTTCTTGACGTGCAACTAGCTGATGGCGCCTTCGTTTTCCTCAGCTGTGGCACCGGCACGGTATTACAGACTTACTCTGCTTCCCCACAGGACCTGCTAACTCGGATCTTCGTATCTATTTAGCCCATGCTGATTCAAGGTCCAAACGTTCTCTCCACTGGTGCTGACATTACGATCGATGGTCCGCTGATTAGTGCAATCGCGTATGTAATGCCCAAATCTCTACATATGTTCTCGTTGGTTGAAGCATCTATTACGATATTCCCTCAGGTATCTTCAGACAGGTGACTATATTCAATGTTACCATCCTTTTTATCTCATGCTCAATTCACCATCGCTAGGGCCATGCCTGTTCAATGGCGAGGGATGTACGCTTGTTGAAACGACGCTGATGAACCCCACTTCTCCAGGAGCGGGGTCCTCTAGTGACATTTCACTTGTTCCTCCGTATGTTTTGTCTAGTTAATAAACTTGCTCATTAGTCACTGACGCCTGGTATCTGACCATAGCCATGCCTTTAATGTGGCTGCTGGATTTAAGTACGTCCGAACCTACACTTCGTCATTACATGTTCCTGACTTCTATTTCAGTTATGTCGGGGGATGCACGAATGGCGAAGACTGTTAGTAAACATTACATGAAACATGTGTAATGCAGGAAAATAAAGCAACTTTTTGACATCATCTTCTAGGCACAAGTCCAACTTGCCCAGGCGCGTTCACAGACCCGACTAATGGCGCGCTCATTGCCTGCGAGGTGGATAATGTAAGCGCTATCCGTTAGCCACTCGCAAATCTGTTTCTCACTACAGTGGATTTGCATAGGTTGGTCTGCTCATCACGTTCTGTGACTAAATGGCGCAGACGGAAGACGATATAAAGCTATTTCCGACTATGCCAGTGTGAGCTTAACTCTTGAACGATCGTCGTGTATGTGTAAATTAGGAAGCTGTACGATTGATATCTGCTTCTTTGCAATCGAGCCTCTTAAAAGTCGTACCTTGACTCCTGGAGACTCAGACACGGCCGGCCCTTCGTAATCAGACCTAAGGAGTATTTTAAAGCGAATATCTTCTGAAGATGTCCGAATTTTAGAGAGTAAAGGGACAAACTGGCAGCGAACTCTTTTTTTCTTCGAGACGATATTAAAGATCAGAGCATCGCATAAGCCTGTGGAAGCATGGCAGAGTCACTGGTGAAGAATTTCTTTATTAAATCCTTTGATTATTTTGACATTATTCAATTTTCGAAACTCTTCTGTCCACTCTCCCAAATTCTTCTTCAAGTTATGGGCTTTGTTGATTACACATCCTTCTTGTGTGCTTCGCTATGCAAGTAAAGAACTTCCGAAGTAACTCCGAGACGATCCTGCGAGATTTCCCGAGGATCCTGATTACTCTTTCAGTCGCAAAACCTGATCTCAATGCCAGCCTAAGGAATAGCATTAGCAACTCAGAATGGCCACCACATCATATTTTCACGAACGTTGTTTGCTTCACAGCTTTCTATATCTCCGTTCGTCGGGTTCGTAAACGCACCTGGGCAAGTCGAGCTCGTGCCTGTGTGAAAGTCGTCATTAGTTGTCCAAACTACCGCACTTTCGGGAAAGGGCCTTACAGTCAAAGCCATTGGAGCAGCCGTTGATGTAGCTGTGATTCATGTTAAACACGCGGGATTTCAGTCTCATGCAATATGCACTATGACTCACTTAAATCCGGAGGCTACGTTGAACGCGTGACTATTATGTACCCAGTGCTTAATGAGGAATAGATTCATAAAAAGGGGGAACCATACGGAGAGATTAGAGAGACATCAGCGGCAGAGCCAGCGCCAGGGGAAGTCGGATTCTTCAATGTGAGTTCGACCAGGGTGCATTCTTCGCCGTTGAAGCCGCATTGACCTTTAGTAGAGTCAGTAAGCCCTGTGAGTTCCCGAACGAAAATGGGATATTACCGGTTTGCAAATATCTATAAGGGAATAGTGTTAGTACGGAAAGCAGGGACATTAGAAGTGACCAGACGTACGAAATGGCACTGATGAGTGGGCCACTGCTCGTGAAGGGCCCACCCGTCGAAAGGACATTCTGGCCTTGGATCAACATGGGCTATGGATAAATGGTTGAATTCAACACATGAATATCTCAAGAATGGTGCGGCATTTCGTACAGTGCCACGACCACAGCTTGAGTACGACAAAGTCAATAAAAGAGGTGCAAAGGACAGAGCGAAACAGGCAACTTACTTGTTGACGAAGGTGACTGTGTGCGACTCGGCAGCGGCAAGAGCGATGATAGAGAGGAATGAGATTGTTTTGAGGAAGAACATATCTATAGTAGTTGAGTAGGAGTAGCGAGGAGTATGATACCGAAGACCTAGAGTTGACTGAGATCCTCGTACTTATACCTTTTCATCTGGCCTGCAAATATTTAAAGTGAGAGATGACCTACTGGACACTGGTCAATGAATTGTCGATACCAGGAAGGAACTGGGGACGCATCATTAATCACTACTATGTGGAGCGATGATCAGTAGTGCGGGTAAATTGTGAGAGCCCTTCTGATAGCACACATGAGTGTTGAAACACAGATGTGAGCTTCGAAAAGCGAGGCGCTGAATTTGGATTTAACTGTTTCAAGCTGAATCTTTTCATCGGGACGTGAAGAAAGTAGTTGAAGAGCCTTTCGATGTGAATTACAGTAGTTGTTGGTAGAACTGAAAAGTAAAGCAAGATTCAAGAAGGTGAGTAATATAGGCGTCATGCCCACATGACATCGACAGTGTATACTCTGAAGAGTGTAGAAAAAGGACTCATCATATCTGGCCATAGTTTCTTCTTATTCTACCTTTTCCGTAGGTAATTATGCATACTGAGCCTGGGAGAGAAGAGCGCTGGTCCACAGTTCACATGGTATAGAACATTCGGCTTCAAAGTCCGAGACTAATAGTAGAGCATGGCCGCGCGGAGAGCTCATTTGGGTGTTCACACTCCCGAAGGAGTAGCGGCCATCACCCTCCTGGTATGAAGGAGTGACATCGGTACCTCTATTGAGTAACGGGACGGTCGGTTTGACCGTCGATCATGACCTAGTCGCATTTTATGAGTCGAATACCAAAGGAAGGTCATGCATGACGTTATAAGGAAGGACACTGGACGGCCCACGTTAGATTGCCGCCCGCTATGTTCGGATATTAGCAGTCGTACTCCAATGCACAATAGGAGCCTTAATAATTCGATTTGGAGAAGGGTGATGTCTTTTTGAGCCCAGTGACCACTCGTGAATCAGCAGAATTCATTTTCGCTTGCGTAGTCAGTAGCACGAACGTCGGTGGCATAGAACATGAAAGAATAATTATCAGCCTGTTTTGTGGAATAGCTCAAATTAGATGACGTACCACCTGTTGTGCGATGACTACCTTTGAATTGGGAAACATTTACGCTTTCTCCCGCGTAATTGAAGAAGGAAATTGGGTACTGTAGTATGTTACAGATAGTTCCGAACATTGACTGAAACACAGTGAATGCTTATACGTTTTCCTGATCTGGATCTTTGGGGGATAGTTTTTTGATGACCTTTGGAGGTGGACGGCACAAGATATATCGACTCACTTAGCCAGTACATATCTTGCACCCGTCGAGCATTGTTTTGACCGTGAAAGCTCAAGATATCAAATTCATGGACATAATGACTGTGTTTGTATTTCAAAAGGCGCGGAAGGACGGGAAATCGTGTGGGTTGCATCCGTTCATGTCGCATCATCATTGATGGTTAGACTTGCAACGTGATCGCCAGCTGCGAGGGTAGAGAATAAAGGTCAAATGTGATGACAGAGTAAGCGAGTATGTCTCAGAGCCCACCGAAGAGCACTCTGTGCGCAAGTAGTTGACCGTTGACATAGGGAAAAGAGCTGAGGACAATGGTTGAACTAAACAAAACCGACGCAAAATGCAAAATTAGAGTGGCGCTCCGACTCGGGCCCGGAAGTTTGAAGTGGTATTTGATCACGTCATCAGAATTAGTCACGTGTTTGCCTTCAAGTAGAGTTCTTTTTTCTTCGCTCTCTTCTGTCTGAAGCTCTCTTCTCTTCAACTGTCATGTACTTGAAACTATTGTGACACCATCTCTTTAGATTAACTCAAATCTTAGAAGTATATTTTCGAGACGAGTCTCTGCACCACCAGCTGTCATTATAATATGCCGCGTTTTTCATTACACTATTTGAACTCGCTTTTCTGTTGCGCAACAATGCAATAGGTATACCAAACGCATGTCTTGCATATCTTTCAGATAACTCTAGGATGATGTATTGTGCTGACTTCTGTTGATCTCAAAAGTGACCTGTGATCCCGGTCTCCGGCTCACTCTGTCAGTCATTTGGAGCAGCTTCCTCTTAAGCGAACATGATACACGCCTATTAATACGTTTCTAACGCTAATGTGAGTCTCGAATGCCTGGAGGGGGTCTCAGCTTTACGGATAATGTGTTTTATAATACCAGCGTTAATCATGAAGCTACAATCAGACCGGCAGTACTCGTGGTGAATCCATTACCTACAGGTTAAATTACTACTGCAGTCCACTCCGCAGCGACTACGCTTCTCTACTCGTCTACGCGTAGGCTGATGCAATGTATACCACTTCTCGAAGTGATGGTAAGTAGCCTATGCTCTATCTTGATCTGGAAGCGCACCGACTTCATTCTAAACACAGGTCAGATGAAATGTTATCTACAACACGTCGCACATCATCCGGGGGCTACTGGAAAGTAACTGCGACCCCACCGACAAGGTCGGAAGTGTTTGTATAGCACTTGTCTTCCCAACGTTCTGATCTTCTCTTTTTCCGTAGCTTCCGGAGAAGTCCGTTAGCGGTTACATCACTCAAGTGGTCCGTTGCCTGATATTTCTGGAATTGCGCCAAGCGCTGGCCTACATCTCGAGTTCTTCGTATTGCCCTTCGAGAGACCGAGGCTACGGCATTGCTAAATGGGTGCCTTTGTTGTTGGAATGCGTTGTAACTTCGTCTTTCTGGCCACGTGCAACAGAGAACTGAAGAATATGTCTGGACTTCGTTGTGCCTTCACACTCTTCGAACTGTTGTCCACGGCGCCATTTCTGATTAGGCTCCTCATGCGCATTCGCTGCTATGCTAAGCTTTATTCTCTAGTTTACGGACTTGCCGTATGGAGCGTTTACTGCATAGACAAGCCGTCCTCCGTGTAAGTTTCCTGTTACACCCGCTCATCTCTGAGAGCTCAGAACACTCAGCTCATTAACACCATTTTAGATACGGGTGCTACACCCATCCATCTTCAGTTGAAACGTCTGCAACTCTTAGGAAAAGAATGCCCGTCGCTATATATATGCACTCCGCCTTCGCTTTCTCCATTCGATCCGCCGTCCTACTCGCATGCAGACTAAATATCCGATCTGAAATAAGGCCTGTCTGAGAGAGTTGTTACCTCGGACAGCATAGCTCTAATCGGCGTGCGGGAATTCTCCTCCGCTCGGATTAAAAACTTGTTTATCGACATCCGGTAGTCTTTAGACGCACGTTGTCATCAATCCTTTCAGAAATAAGAGCTAACAAGTGAATAGACCAGGAAATCTGTGTGAAGTATAAAAGAAATTGGACACAGCTCTCTAGCTGTACTGCACTCTCCCCTAGTTTGTTTAGGACGAATCAGCCATGTTTTCTTTCGCCCAGCTCGTCTTTTTGGTACCCCTCGCTTTCACCGCTGGGGTTGTTGCGGCTCCCAACACGCCTCGTCAGAATAACCTCCCGCCACCGTTCAACGGGACCCACATCGGTGAAGGTGAGTTACAGAGCACTATTCTCTCCAATGGTATCTTTTGAACTTGTACTACAAAGCTACTGCCTTCCAGCCTGGTCTCGGAGCTTGTGCATCCACGAACGGCCCTAACGAATTGATCGCTGCTATCTCTACTCAGCTTTTCGATTCCTTCCCGTGCGGCACATTCAGCACTTCCTCTATATGAAAACACTAACTTTGCTGCAGAGGTCCGAGTTCCATCTGCCAGGAATCTATCACTGCAAGCTGTGCGTGAATCATTCAGTATAAATAATGCATGCTACCACTAACGGAGCGCTTCTCTGCATTTCTAGTCCAAGGCAGATCAGTCACTGTCCAAGTTGCTGACCGCTGTGCGAGTTGCGCCGACTTTGACTTGGAACTTTCCGTCCCTGCGTTTGCGGACATTGCTGGTGATTCACCAGGTCCCGTTAGGATCAGCTGGTTCTTCGACTGAGAGACGATGTAATAATCGAAACTATGTGATTTATGAGCCTTCCTGCTGTGTGGCTCAAAATAAGATTGTCAAATTACATACGGAGCCTTGGTGAATCATTTGTCGCGTTCGAAGGAGTCATTCCGGAAAGTCCTCGTTATTACACGACACCATCTAATAGCTCCCACTTGAAGCAGATGTCATCATATCTATTAGCTACTACGATATTAACTTCGAGAAAGAGGTGCAACCACATCTATGCCAAATGATTGTATATCAAAGTACTCTCGAAATAAACTGCTTCACGCTATCGTTGTTCAGTCGCAGAACTTTATTTCGATACCGCACTGCGAATTGGAGTCAATATACGTCGAAAATCGCACCTTAAATCATACGTACATTGCTTGTCTCGCAGACTGTTATCTCACCATCTCCCGGGGTCACAATTGCTCCCGGACAGTTAGAGTTTGTGCCTAACCCATGCCAGATGTCTTAGTCAGTCAGAACGTCTCCTGGGTCAGTGGAAGAACTTACAGTCGATTCCATTTGAACAGCCGTTGATGAAGCTAATTAACACTTGATACATAAGTATTCTCGTTTACAACCATCTAGTCACTCACTTAAATCCTGTCGCTACATTGAACGCATGGCTACACCGTACTGCAAGTTAGAGGAAAGGTGCTATATGGAGAGGACAGCTCACGGAGGGACAAGAGTGATATCGGCGGTGCATCCGGTACCAGGAGTAGTGGGGTCACTCAATGAGAACTCAACGGTGGTGCAACCACCGCCGTCAAACTGGCATTGTCCTGATATTGGTTAAATACAGGTACACGTTGATGAATGAGAGAACATAGTTACCTGTTTGCAAATATCTGGAGACTGATTAGCGTCCTGTGTAGACAAGGAATGGGTCAATGACGCGACTCACGCTATGGCATCAACGAGTGGACCATTCACTGTAACGGTACCACCTGTGGAAAGGACTACTTCTCCTTCGATAAGCGTCGGCTAAACTCCGTACATTAATCAGTCTGCGGACCATGCATCTCGGAAAGCGTTCCGCACTGTACCGAGGCCACAGCTACGGTAGAACAGGCCATTCAGTTAAAGAGAGGAATAAACAAAGAAAGGAGATCATAACTCACTTGTTGATGAACGAAATTGTGTGGGATTCCGCCACGGCGAGGGTGATGAGGGAGACGAAAGGGATGGTTGATAGAGTTAGCATCATGAGGGACGTGCTTCACACAGTGCAATGTGATTATACTCTTTTGTAACTGGTTTGGGATGTCCATATCCACCCTCGCCCTTACATTAGAATAGGGAGCCGAATCTCCGTCCCGGTGACCTACAGGTGGCCGTTATGAAAAAGCAACACGAGCATCCTTGTATCTAAGAATGGCCATAGTCCGAAATAGCTTGGGTACGTCACCAGAGTATATTGTGGAAGGACGTGATCCAGGCCCTCTGATGTATTATGCAACATTCTTCACAAAATCAGTCGCACTAGATCCAGTCGGTCAAGGCGTTGAGTCGTGAACATTCTCATGGGCAGCAGTCGCCGACATGGGGAAATTGGGACCGCCATAGATCTTGAAACAAGATTGTTCTACATCGAAGAACAACGACTGGGCGAATGAATGGGATCTGGACAAAATTTCCTACAGAGCGTCCTCCGCCTCGTAGAATGTCCATGTCCGATAAGCTCGTGACATATCAGCATTGGACGACCGATCTTGACAGAGGGCTTACTTATCTGGTGAACATATTTTCGTTGTGTTTAGGTTCATGCATCGAGATTATGTCGTACAGCAATTAAAGCTTCCGAATTCCACGAGGCTACTCACGACCAACCTGTTGATATTTCTAATGTCTGAACTTTTAGTGAGATAAAATGATCCGAAGGCTCCCGAAGTGTTCTAGAATCATAGTGAGCCAGATTTAAGTGATCGTCAAGACTTTAAAGCTCACGATAGAAAATAAAGCTCAGGAGAGAAGAAAGGAAGGAAATGGATGGTGAGGAAGGAGGCAGTCAGGCCGCAGCCTGAGCCTGAGTCACGGAGGTGAGCCCTGAAACTTGAAGGCAAAATCCAAAAATAGACAAATGCCAGTGCATGACTAAGCTAATTTATAAGCGTAAAAAATCTCCCTGCACTCGCAGTTGCATCCGAGCCGACTCAGTACTTTACTTCTCATAGTAAACAACCTCGCTGCGCTTTACTATGGCTAGCTGGAAATTTCGTCAAGTAGGGTCGAATATGCGCGAAGGGACGTCGAAAGAATGCATAATCCGTATGATGGTCACCTTCGATTCGGCTCGTGTTATTTGCTAGTGAAGCTACCGCTCGCAGAAAGCATACGCCACAGCGTCTTTAAAGCATTTTTAGGGCCTCTGCATACACGTTTCCGTCGCTAAATCGTGATTCAGGCGTCTGCGCTCATGCTCAAACCATGCAGACAATATTATTCCCCACAAACTTCACCTAGTTGGACCCTTTCAAAGGAGTTCGTGGTAGCGAAAATATCCCAAGTATAGCACTTCATATTCAGGAGCTGAAAACCTTAACTAATCTCGAGTGCTGTATTCTTGACGCGGTAGAACAGCTGCCACTGCCCCAAACAACCGATTTGAAGATTTGGTATTGCCCATGAGCGAACCCTTATCCGGCATATACGGGGTGGATTTTTAATCGCATTCCGAGTTATTGGAGTCTACCACCCAGCTGTCAGTAAGTTATCCAGTTTCTCTCAAGCAGGACCCGGAGGTCCCGAGTGACCTTATGACTTATGGTAATAATTTTTTCTCCTTCATCCTTACATTAATCTTTCTCTGTGACTGTATAGCTTCGGCTTTGCAACATCTCCCTAGTACTCTAACGCATCGCATTTCAGGCTTATCCAGCTCTTCGAAAGCATACCTGAGACTGGTTTCTCCGCTCGCAAGCTAACAGTGCGTGACTCTTATTACTTCTAGTCCGTTTGTGGGGGATATTATCTGATGCGTTCTATTTGCAGCGTCCTCCAGGGAAGGTATTAGCGCTGAAGCATTGTAAGGCGCGGCATACCGGGCGATCATATTAGAACTCTTCTTATACAGTATACTGCTGGGCTCTGTCTCTGAACCCGTGTGCAAGTTTGAAGCATTCGCTTAATGGGAGGTTCGCGTACCCGAAGCTCTAGCCCAGCTCCATCTTCAGGTGTTTCACTTTGGAACAACTGGCTAATCTTCTTCCCTCCGTGATCAACAGATACGTTCTCTGGAATCTCACGGGAAGATGCTTAAACTATCAGGCGGTTTATGCCAAGGACTCCTTGAATATAGATGACTTGCGGCCTTCAATAGGTACCCGTAATGCCGGTGGAGAGCCAATATTGATTTTGCACACATTCTTCAAGATGTCGGCCGTGCCCCTTAACTCTCAATAGGTTCACCCTCTGACATTGGTTTTGCGAAGTCATAAATCGCTGGTTTTCACTACCTCCCTGACGAAATCGAATATTATATGGACCAGCAGTTGGTGAAGTCAATCTTTGCTCTAGACGTGACGACAAAAATAACTTGACCACACTATTCTAGAAATATATGCTTACCCGGTCATGTGCGGTCTGCATGCTATTCATGCCATAGGATCTGAATTCCACATCTGTGGCACGTTCTCTCTCGGAGTATTGTGGCAGAGACATTGCGTAAAGTAGAACACCCGGTGCGTGTCTCTCCACTACGCTATGGTATGTGCAGGTTGACTCTCATAGGCTACAAACTTTAAAACATCAATACGGTATGAGATAATACTCCGTTTTTGCTGAGGCGGATAAACGTTCATCACAAGTCATCTTCGGCGACGGTGACTTTATCCATCGACTTCAAACTGAGTAAGCACTTCTTACGACTCTGTTGCTCTGAGAGATCCTGCTGAAGCCCACACACTTCTCTAACGGCGACTCACGTCGTTTACTAGTGTGCTGACTGCGTTCGTACATACACTGGCAAGAGTAGAGGGATGTATGGATGCTTACCCTATGAGCGCTCGGGAGAGGTGCTCTGCACAAGCATTCTCTGTCAGTCAAGTGACCCGGATCTAACCAGTAGAACACACGAAACCCTCATCAGCAAGGATGAACATATCGTATGTCAACGTCCGGTGTTTTCAAGATCGTGTTTCAAGCGGTCTATGTGGAAAAGAAATCTTAAAGGTGGACATTTATCTGGATAGCGAATGCAGTATAAAGAGTCTTGGTTCAAAGCTCTCCATTGTCTCAGGCTGTACTATAATCTCTCTCGTCTTATAGCACCACCGACACACCAAAGCAATGTTTGCCTACGCAAAGCTCGCCTTTTTGTCCTCCTGTGCCTTAGCCGCTGTAGCTTCTGCAGTCCCCAACGTGCATCGCCAGAATGATCTCCCGCCACCGTTTGGAGGCTTTCATATCGGTAACGGTGCGTTGTCAAGACATAGCTCCTGCCGGCGAAATAATTTTCTGATTATGGACATACATAGCAACTACACTCGAGCCTGGTGGTACTGGAGCCTGTGGATCTATAATCGACGCCGATGAATTGGGCGTCGGCGTCTCTCTTGAACTCTTCAACACTTTCCCGTAAGGAACAATCCAACACTCCCTCTATGACATTTCCGCTGATTATGTTCCAGAGGGGCAAACCCGTCGGACCCTCACAACAACCCAATCTGTCAACGGAGCATCACCGCCAGCTGTACGTACTCTTCCCAATAGCAAGCGTATACGTTTCCTGAAACTGTCATCATCTGTTTCCAGTCGAAGGCAAGTCGGTCACTGTGCGCGTTGTCGACAGCTGCGCAGGCTGCGAGGAGTTTGACTTGAACCTCACCCCTGTTCCTTTCGATGAGCTTTCTGGAACCCCTATTGGTCTCATCCAAGGAGTCAAATGGTTCTTTGATGACGAGTGATGGTCTCTGAGTGATATTCCGATTCGGAGATAGGAACTGGACATGTTTTTAGTTGTGGAATACATGTACAGTATTATGCGTCGTACAGAAGAGTAGTTTTCCCGAGTTGGTTATTTTGTCAAGTGCAGTAAAAAGGTGTCACTTCTTGCCTCCGATAAATGAGTACCCAGGATTAGGATTAATTTGAGATCCAGATACTTGTGTATGGCCATCATCGGTGTAAAAATACTATGCTCTAAATTTCGGAGGGGGCTGAACCCGGTACCAGCCTAACTCAGGAAACGGTCCGAATCATAAGTCTTCGCTTAAATCGTCGACAAGCAACACTAATGCTTGTCTTCTAAATAACACAATACATATACAGTACATATACAGGAATAGAATGATTGATATAATAAGGAGAAAATAATGGGAAGAGAAGAGAAGAGACGAAGTGAACTTAATATTGTTTCAGAGGAATAACTTTGCGACACCACCACACCTTCCCCTTCACTCGAGACTCAAAAACTTCTCTAGATAGTTTATCAGCTGACATCATGCAATAAGAAAATATACTGCGAGCCCATACCTCGCCACAGGGCCAGACCGCGCTCTTCAGTGGAGGAAAGGCATCAGCCGACCGGAACAAAGCCTCTATTTACCATGAGGACAGCCAAAAAAGTGACGAAGTCCCATTCGCACCGAGACTGGACCTTGTCGCCGCGACTCAATCACGACCAGCTTCTTTACATGGAGGTTTTGCTCTGGCCTTTCTTGGAGCGCGTTTATCATTGTGGATGTTGGGCTAAGAGGTGGTAGCGACAGCCATTGGGAGGAGAGGAGTACGTGGGCAGGTGGGAAACCACCGCGCAAAGTCATACTGTATATTCGCGAGATCACGGTGAGAGCTTGGCAAATGGAAGAGTTTCTCGCAAGCGCATACATAGCCATGGGCGCTAATCGATAAAGCAGGAGTGCGACCTGTAAGAACATACACATCTGAACAACGCTCTGCGTAGGAGGAGTCGGATAGGGTGGGCGAGACGTCGTCTTGCCTGTTCTGTAGCACGACCAAAGACAGAGCTTCGGAATGGAAGAATATCGCAAAACGCATAGCCATGAGCGCTACTAGTCTCGCGGGATTTCGGTGTTGCTCTCGAAGCTTACGCATTCATCGCAGGGACACTTACTTACCGGTGGCGGCGCAGCAGTTTCAGAGGGGTTCTGGTCAATTGTAACGCCTTCCATCCTTAGTCAAGCCTAATTTCCCTTCCCAGATGATGGTATCGCTGCTCTCGTGACTAGTAAGAAGCCTGATCTCGAAGACATCTGAGTCGGCTCTAAGTTTAACGCGCGATATCGGTGGTAAGAAACGAAAGTCCTTGCGCACGCGACCGAGTCTGTTTGCTGTTCATCGTGGCACGCACAGACTGGACGGACAATGCATGAGAGTCGAATTCCTTACGCAAATGAGAGGATACCTACTACATCTGATCTGTAAGCAAGAACATTCGTCCTCCCATATAGTGATCCGCCTCGTAACCGTCCGCTGTGCTTCATCGATGTCCGGATCCGAATCTAATCTGCCGCTTCGCGGTCGTCATCTAAGGCCACCTCGGAGTTCATAGCTTTAGTAGTGCCCACTGATTCAGAATGGGTGCCCTGAAATTTCATGCTGCGTGTTCAGATGTTGTCGATGGTGTTCAATTACATTTCCCTCCTTCTTAGCTTGGCGAAGTAAGACCAAATGTATACCAATTATTGTCTGTGATGCGCGTACGAGTGTGGGGAATTCATTAGGCCTTATCGCGGTTCGGTTCGACTGCCAAACTGAACATTACTGAGGTAATATCATCATGGCGACCTTATTATAGCTACGATGCTGGTCGACATTGCTCTCCGGAGATAGGCCACCACTACGTGGCCGTGAATTCCGAACGCTACAATGCTTTGCACTAGCACACGCGGATGTGTCTCAAAGGATCTGCACCCTCCTCGACCGCTGGAAAGAAGTCGGTTATGCCGGGCACACCGCGCACTGTGCAGCGCGAAAGAATCGATGAAGCGGGGAATGCGTTCGCTGGCATGCCCATCCATCCGGGTTCCACAAGCGCTACGCACTGACATTGGCACTGGCAGGCGAAGACGAAGACGCGAAGGCAAGTCTTTGTTTCCGGACCCAAGACAACCGTAGGTGGTCGAGGTCGACTCCAAAAACCTGACAGATAAATGTGATTGTCCGTTTGAGTGGAAGACCGCGACTTGGAGCCGGAGGTGAAGAAGCAGAAAGGGGGCAGGGCCGGGAGGCCCGCATACAGTTGTATCGCAGAGTTGACTCACACGAGAAACTTTTGTCCACACGACCGTGATATAGACTAGCCGTTATATCATGGCCTATACCTATACCTGGGCGCCCTTAGTTCAGCGCACTGGCCAACTTCCACTTCCCAGCCCCCCTTTCCATCACCCAATCGAACTCGAACCCGCTTCAACGTTTGACGTTCGACCCCAAGGCTTCGATGTCCTTCTCACAAGCTGCACATCTCTGACGAGTGGTATCAGACCGCGGACAAGCGAGAGGAGACAGTGCGTAACATACCATCGGTGAATCGTGAATCGTGAATCGTAACTCCAGCGATCTTGAGTCCTCACAATCGCTTCCGCGCCCGCCGAGTGCGCCCTTCACCCTTCACCCGCTGGCTCCATCTTTGCCGGAGCGTCGTGTCTCCAGGACCGGGACCCGGGGTAGCCATGGCCCGCCGCCCCTCACACTGGCAGGACTCGAGCACTCGCCATCGTCAAATACTGTAAGTCTTCAGTTATTGTCCTCCGGAATCTGCCGTGTGGTACGCCGTGGGCCCGTGGCACGTGTGCTGGACGAGGGTCGTCCACGGAGCGCGGGAGTCGGAGCGTAGATGCAGAGGCAACACGCGAACAGCTCGGGCATAGCTTGCGATCGATTGGATCCGGGACGCGAGGTGATCTTCTTCGGAACAGGAACAGGATTAAGAGGATGTACACGGGCTTGGGAAGAGTCAGCTCCTGCTTTAACTTCAATTTACTTCGCGAAGGACGCGCACCACGTACGTACATACATAGAGAAACAGTGGATCAGCAACCGGAAGACTCTTAATAGGAACCTGCAGAAGACGAGAGAGTGCATGATGAAAGGTGGGTGGTGATTTGGAGGATGAGCAAGACTCCCCGGGCGGATATCACCATGAGCTGGGCCTGGGTGTTTGGCGATAGATACATGTAGTCTCGCGGAATTGTGGGTACTGGATCGAAGTCACGGTCGGCAAGAAATGTATTGTAGACTCGGAGATGTACCCGGGCTGGCCCACATAGAGCATCGAGAAGGACTACCAGCGTTGGCGGTCGTAGAGATGGCTTCCTTCGATAATCGGGACAGGAGGAAGGGCCGGAGGCCTCGATAACGTTAACTGCAGGATCCCTCATGATTCATGATGCTGAGTCTGCCCTTCGCGTCCGAGTCGACGTTCACAGCCTCTCTGCTTCTGCTCCATCCGAATACCAGTAAGACTTCACTTCTTCAGATTGCTTCCCTCATATACTGACACTGTATACGCGGTTCTTCAGGATGACGATGTCTACGCCCGGCGTGCGCATCCTGATGAGTAGCTGAGTAGCTTGCGCCCTTCTCGTGTATGAGAACTAAGCCCGGGCGGCCGAGCGTGTGCTGGTTGATACACACAACTTGAAGCGCCAAGGATATATTAGGGCTCATGATCGATGCTGGAGGCTTGGTCCTCCCGTCAAAGAAAGAGGTGCTGAGGTGCAGAAAGATGGGATGCGGGATAACAGAAAAGTCGAGAACATCAGACCGAGAATTTCGAGGACGGAGTCACGGTGGCACCATTCTATCAGAGGACCTGCCTTTCCGATGTCCGATGTCCGATGTCCCTATGCACCCGTCCAAATGTATATGTATAAGCTCCTTGACCATTGCTTTCAAGCCAGGATCTAACTAATATCCAGCCGTGGTAGGGTCCGCAAGAAGAAGGTGTTGGACCTGGAGGAGTCGGGAGTCAGGACCGCGGCGCGAGGGCGAGGGCGAGTTTACCGTCTAGCGAGTCTCGAGGCGTTGTAGAATGTAGAAGCAGACATGGAGAATGAGTATGAGAATGAGAAATGGGATATGCGCCTATAAATCGAATTCTTTGAACGATCCGAGTCGCTGTGGCCGTCGAACTTGGAGTTTTGTACTTCCGACTCCGAGCCGGTGCAGCCTCAAGGGACTGTGGTCCGTGGGCCACTAACCCACGTATGGCCCGGGGGTGGGTCGCCATACACCCAGTGAACAGCGTCTCCGCTGTGCAGAGTGCGTCGCAGTAGCTGAGAGAGAGAGGACGGAGAAGAGCTTGCAGCACTGATTGCTATTTACCCACAAGATTGTGGCGCAAACGCCACCGGTCACTGGCACCTGAAGGACGTGCCCTCAGAGGCTCAGCCTGAGCCTGAGCCTGACTCGGAGTAGGAAGCTTCAAGTAAGTAGCACAAGATCATGCAAGAACCCCAGGAAGCAAACCATCCAAGCCCTAATCCATCGCCGTGCAGTCACTGATCAAATTGAAGATGGTGAGTCCCAAGATTTGTCTACGATAGCTTTATTGCCCTCTGACCATAATGATATGGAATTGCCGCGCGCGCATCCAAGAACTCCGGGGTCAATGAACATCCTGGGGGTGGTGGGCGACTGGGCGTACGTAGTCAAGTCAATCGTAGAAGCAGAAGAGCAAGAGTCATGTGTTAAGCATAGACGAGAGCGATCTTGATTAACTCGAATCGCGCGGTTCTAAGCTGCGTCAAACAAAGTCACGGTGTGGCGGGGCAGTCGATATGGAATCAATCGACGAATCGATAGTAGGAGATTGGCGCTTGCGTGAATTGCGTGGTCCAGTGAATGATCGGAGGGCGCAGTGCATTTCCTTCGTGCAGAATTCAGTCCGTCTCCTCATGCACTCACTTGCGCTCTGGAAGGAGTGCATCAACATCGATTTGCACGCTGTGGATTGCAGTCCAATCAGCCTACCAAGACCAGCCACAGTGAGTAAGGAACTCACCTATCCCCGATCAATCCATACATCTGCCTCCTTGCCCACCATCCAGCGCACATTTTAACGCAAAATTGATGCCCAACCGCACAGTTCAACCTCAAATTCACGCCCACACGGTAAACCCGAGGATAGGTTGGTTACCACAAACGTGCCTTACGTAACACCAGGGTATTCGATCTACACGGTGACTTGCGAGCAGGGTGTCCGGTGGGCGATGCGATGAATGACGTGTGCCGCAGGAATTGACTGCATCGCGAAGCATCTTGAGGAAAACAACATAAGTACAATTACCGCTTAGGATGGGCCAGGCAACAAGAAATGATACGAACCTTCGAGTGCAATCGATGATAGGTTCATTCGCTCGATGTGCTAAGCGAAGGTTGTGCGTCACGTAAAGATATGGCGCGTTGAGCCGTTGTCACCCGGTGGACTTTTTGTAGGAAGTTAAAAAAGACGAGAAGGCGCGGAAGGAAGGCGACAGACATCCCAAGTGGTGAATTTCTCCATGAGCAAGAATCCCACTCTGTCAGAAAGTGATCAATAAGTTGAACGAACGTATACGGGAACGCAGTACACACCAGCTGCATCAGCACCATACCAAGGTACTCACCCAAGACAACAGACTCCCCAGAACATTCTCTCCAGCTTCGATAAAAACTCTGGGGAATGTGGATCGAAGACGAGAAATTCGTTGTAGAGCTTTAATGGCCTCGCAGTCGAACTTGAGCCTTGGACTGTGGGGAGTGAGGGAATCAGAATGAGAGGCGAGCGCTAATCAATAAGACAGCAGCACAAGGATTTCTGGATTGCCTGGCCCCTCTCATCTGGAAGGTGTACCATCTATAGCGGGTCCATGTACTACAGGACCGACCAGTTGCCTGAACGTGCCGATGCTGCAGTCCCGGCTCGCTCTCCTCTTCGGCAACGTCAGCTCTGTCTGAAAGCGCGACCTCCTCACTGTCCCTGGTCGCGTCGCATTCCTGCAATTCTGAGAGTGCAGACCGGAAGTACTAGCTGCTCGAGAGATAAAGGCGGAAGGAACGCGCTCGATCGAGCGTACGGTGTTAGTCACTACGCGACGCGTCGATGAGGTACGCTCAAGGCTCGAGCATAAAATATTGTATGACGATGCTGCTGGGGCGACGTAGAGTTCTCCATGTCATTTGATAGAGCCGACGAGAGTGTAGCCTTGGTCGGTTTCGACATATGGTTTACATATAGCTGCACCAAAGGAAGTGGCAACGAGCATAAGGAGTCAAGACATGCTACATGGCAATCATGCCGCTACATCAGCCATGGGACTTGTCGGCTGCGCGTATATATAGTGGACAGCAAGAAACGATAACGTTCATTTTGGACAAGCAAAGATGTCAGAGAAAATGGAAGACGACGGCGACCATTACGATCAATGCGGCACCAAGGCAAACCATTCAGGGTTCCGGGTTCCCCCGGCGCCGCGAGTCACGGTTGCTTGTCACACGTATCCTGCACCGTGACTGGCATATCATGGGATGTCACACTCGATATCATCGACGTTTCTCGTTACGGTTCCACTCTTTTCTTCAACTTCACTTTCACCTGCCAGTGATTGCCCTTTCTCGAAACGCAAATGCACCAAGACGTCGGAATCCTACTTCTTCTGCGCAACAACTCCTTAGCGCGGCCGCACCGCTGCTCTCCTACCTGTACCTCAAGTCCTCGACACATGAGTGTACTGTGTGCCTGCTACGTGTAAAATGCTATCATTTACGCGGCCACCTGAGAACGCGATTGTACGGGATACTGCGAAGTAATAGCAATGGCGTTTATAAGAGTTAAAACCTTTCCGTTGGAGGGACATTATATTGGTGAGACCAGATTATGATCATGATGTGTTCGTTTGACTCCCTCAAGGCTAAGGGCCTTACTAGTAGGCTACTTCTTGCCTCAACCGTGTTAAAGCACCTCATTAACGGTATCCCTGCGAAGCACCAATCTGCCAGTGTTCGGCCTGGGTACGAGTCGCAACGAGACTTCGCATGTTCAATTCACGATTGATATTAGCATTGCTCTTCTATGTTTGTTCCACATCTGTTATTCAACTATTACAAGTTGACCTCCACTATACTCTCGTCTACTTTCCCTCCAAAGTCCCCTCCAAAAACCGTTCCCATATCATATATGACTCCGTTTTTGCGGAGGTAAGCTTCAATGCTCTCAATGGAGTCTCTAGCTTGCTTGAGCACGTCTTTCACGCCGTGTATAAACGACCCGGAGGGTTCGTATGAGAGTACACTATATACAGGATCGGCATGTTCCATGAGACTGAAGGTGGCCTCCACTGTATAGTGGTGAACTTGATCAGTGTTTTATCAATGATACAAATGGCTATGTCCAAACCGCTGTCGCCTTCATCTATACGTATGGGAATGACGCCTACTTGATGGTTGTCTTCGTCTTTGTCATTGGTCATAACAAATCTCCGTGCAGCAAATACTGGCTTTCCTTGATATTCTCCAACTCTGATTATCCAAGGCATTGTCAATGCTTGATAAAGAAAAGCGCATTTTAAACACATACGAGACCGGTACACCCAGGTGCAGCGGGAGCTTGGAAAAGTGGAAGTCACCAATACGTCTGACTCCCCAGCAATAGTACCGATCATCAGCAGTCGCAACTTGAAATGTGTCAAACTAATGAACAGCTGTCAACCTCCTAGATAGCATGGACCCTTTACAGTGATGACTTACGCTAAGTGTGTTTGTCCATCCGCCACAAATCATTTGAGGGATCCCATCTTTGTCCATGAAACATCTGCCTATAACTGATAAAAGAATATGGGTGGTGGGTAGGCGGAGGACGAGCAAAACAAAGCTACTCACACACATCCCCGTCTTTAATCACGCGAGAAAGGTAGTATGACCTGTTGTCTTCATCAAGCCCAACGTCAATCTTGTATAGAATGGTCTTCAAGTCATCGTGTTTCTGAACATCAACCTGGATAAGAATCACATTATTAGGCCGAGGCATCGAACGTGTGTGTGAAAGCGCACCCATGTGATCACCGGGGGTGGCTCGATATTATGAGCCATGATGAGCTGCGGTTGACTATGAGACGAGGTCCTTGTAGTTGGAGAGGGATAAGAGGAAGCACGGCACTTTATGTAGGAAAAGCGGCCAGTGAGGGAATTTGTTTGTTGCCGTATAGTTTACCATTGAACTTCCGCTTGTATGTACGCCCGCAAGCTATAACTCCGGAGGAGTACCGAAGCAAAGCGGACAAGCAGGCAACGGAGTTGCCTCCTCGCCTCATATTCAGTCGTCTGGCCGCGTTGGTATGGAAGTATACCAGTCGAGACTGTCAGAAGGCTGACAGGTATGCATCTCAGTTCCGGATGAGCGCGATCGCCCCAAGCGGCATCTGCGCCTCGAAGCTGTGTCGTCAGTGGTGGACGGTCATCTCCTCGATTAATGAGGTGCTGAAGTTCAGAAAAATGGAATGCAGGATATTAAAACCGGGGGGGAGAACGTACCATCCTATCAGAGGAACTACCTTTGCGATGCCACTGCTTGTTCCCCTGCAGCTGACATTCTCCATACTGAGCCCGCCGACTCGAAGAGTTTTCCCGACTGAATGACAAGCAATGAGACTCGCAAGCACTCCGAGTCGCAGCTAACCACATTACGGACCATTGTCTTCAAACTTGAGTCAAGGGTTCACCTCACCGAACGCTCAATGTGTTTAGAGTGACTGTATATATTCACGAATGGCATTTGTTTGTAACCTTATAGTTTATCATCGACCTTCCACTTGTATGTACGCCGGCAAGCTAAACCTCCGGAGGAGTAGGGAAGCAAAGCGAACAAGCAGGCAACGGAGTCGCCTCCGCCCCTCACAGTCGCTGTCTGCCCGAAATGTTATGGAAGTGTACTAGTCGAGAGTCAGACTGTGTCGGAAGGCTGACAGGTATGCATCTCAGTTCCGGATAAGCGCGATGCGCCTCGAAGCTGTGCTGTCAGTGGTGAACGATCATCTCCTCTATTGGTGAGGTGCTAAAGTTCAGAAAAACGGAATGCAGGATATGTGAGACTGAGGAGGAATTACCTTTGCGATGCCACACTGCATGTTCCCCTGCAACTGACATTCTCCATACTGAGCCCACCTTTTCAGATTGTTCGCCTGACGAAGAAACAAAAAATAAGACTCGCAAGTACCCCGAGTCCGCCGCTAACCATAATATTGACCATTGACTTCAAATCTGAGTCAAGGATTCACCTCGATGCCAAACGCTCAATATGTTTAGAATGACTGTATATGTATGTGAATGGCAGTACAGGGTGTAGAGCAAGTAAGTAATTGTATATGGAGAGGAAAAGGACAGAGAAGGCGGACTCGGGAAGGAAGGTAGAAACAAGAATATTACTGCATGTTGAAAAGAGGAACGGAAACAGCGCAGAGAAGGCGGAACATTATGGTGGTAAATTGGAATGGAATGATCGGTAATGAGATGGTTATGAAGAAGGTGCGAAGCGAGCAGAGGATGGACGTATGGCATGGATGCTGCGTTGGATCTTGTATTGCAGTGAAGTCTGGTAGGGCCGACGCATGGACTTGCGGTACGAATAGCTATGGCTGAAATGAGTAAATGATGCAAGAAGTGGCATGCTTGGAACGCACCTGGCCTCCTTGACCCTTTCCTCCGGGAAGTGTACCATCTGTGGCGGGGCCATGTAGTACATGGCGAGTCGCCTAAGCGTCTCCATCCCGCTCTCCCGTCCAGCTCTCCTCCTCGACACTGCCAGCTCTGTCTGGAAGCGAGTCTTCTTCGTTCTCACTGGGTGCGATAGGTCCTCGCTGCGCTGAGTGTCCGTGCCGGGAACAGCTGCTCGAGCGGTAAGCGCAGAGGGAGCGCAAGTGACTGAGCGTACGGTCTTAGTCACTGCACGGCGCGTCGAAGAGTGCAGGTACTCTCGGGCGTAAAAGAGCATGCGACGGTGCTGTTGGGCCCTTGGGCGACGTGCGGTTTTAGGGGTGTAGCGAAAGGCAGACTATTATATAGATGACTGCGATATTGATTAACTCGAGTGACAGCGCCGCGACGGGCATGCAGACGTGCTACATGGCAACCTGGAACCCGTATGCTGCTTCAAACAGACTTGAAGCGCGTTGGGTGTGAGACTAATTGGGTTGGATGAGCAGCGATAAGACGAGGAGTGGTTCTTGACAAGGAAGTCTGAAGCAAAGATGACAGTGAAGACAGAAGACGACGACGACGACGACGACGATGTCGGACGGTGCTTAGATCGGCACTGCGGTGTTGAGTCTGAGTCAGCCTGAGAGCGCAATGTCACACTAAACGCGCTTGTTACGTGACACGTGCTACCAGTAACCACCATGCTATGACATACTTCAAGTTGTCACACTTTAGGCCGAGTCAGAGACTCCGAGTCTTCCGAGTCATAAGTTCAACCTTCAACATCTCAACATTTAACTTGCCCGCCCTTCAAACAAACTCCATATGATCAAAGTTGCCTATCTCCGCACTGAAACAGCCCTGTGACACAGGTAGCCTCCCCTTCCTTCTACGCCGTCACGGTCTCGCAGACCGTAATGCAGAACAACTTGAGAATAACTGAGTACGGCGACGGACAACCGCGCGCGGCGTTCTCGTATGTCTCTCTGCACGTGAGCCTATTAGTATGTTCCCCATACATGCCAAAAGCACGCCAGTGCAAGTGGAATGTGTAGATTGCTGACCTTCGTTCATCCCGTATCCTCCGCTCCGAAATGGGGCGGTGGAGCATGACTTCGTGATATTGAATGTGACGAGATGCCCCGCTTGCATGTTACTAAGTGTCCTCATTGTTTGAGCGGTGCGCTGAGGCACATACAGCTATACCCTGCTGTTCAGGCGGAATGGCGTCTTCCCCGCTCGGCAGAAGATTAGAGAAAGTTGATGACTAGGATCGAAGTCGACTGTGGACATGTTTCTTTGCCCCTAACCCTAGTAACCGTGAAAAAATTCTTGCGCTCAGTTGCTCAGTACTCTACTCACACCATAGTGACCAGACTCATCACACTTTACTAGAGCTTGCTGAAACCTCCAGCCAAACAGTGCCTCATATGCACAAATGATCTCCGAAGGAATGCAGAATCTGCGTGGTGATATGGTCTCCCGTTATCCGACTCCTACTCTCTACCAGTGTAGCTGCCGTTGCAAGGCCAATTACGCAGAAAGCCCGATCATAGCGCAGACATAGCTTTCTAATATCCGCTGCGTGGATTCATATGTCCGTAATTGGATCGAGCTTCAGACCTCCGCATTTACATTCATATCATACAGACGCTATCGCTCTCCTCAAGTGTCACCAAGCTGGACCCCTTCAAAGGAGACCATGATATTGAAAATATTTCACATTTAGCACTTCATAATCACGCACGGACTGCTGACATAGTTTGTCCAGATTCGTGACACGGGGAGAAGTGCCGCTTGGTAGAATTTGATCTGAAGATAGGACATTCTTCGGAAGTGAACCATGACCCTTATTGGGCGTCTATGGGATAAATCTTCTATCGTTTCCCGGCTAAGTAGCTGTTTACCGAGCAGTTGGTGATTGGTTTAAAACCCAAATTTCAGTGGGTAGCTATCCATCTCTTCTCCAACAGGTTCCGGACCTTACGATATGCGGTGATAATTTTATCTCCCCTGTCTTTACATTAGTGTCCAGCTCGAGGTCCGAGATGATTTTTTTTTCCTTTTCCAAGTACACTAAAGCATCGCATGATGCCAGAGGCTTATCTGGCCCTTTGAAAGTGCTATTTTCCCCGCTCTTCAACTATGACTACGTGTGTGCTTAGTTATCTCTCTAATTTATACTTCCAGGATACTGTATATCTGACACATTCTATGTACAGTGCCCCTCCGGATCAGCCGCCAGCGCTGAAGCATTGTAGGCCGCAGTGAACCACCTCCTGGGAAATCATCTCGGAGCTCTACATATAAAGCGCTGTACTCCGTCTTTTAGCTAATTTATCCATAAGCAAGGCTGGGCCATTTGGTTAATGGAAGGTTCGCCTATCCGGATTCCGAAGTGTGTAAACACATTGGATGGTATTGATGCCGTTCCGCACAGATGAAAGGCTCTAGCCCAGCTCTATTGTTTTCAGGTGTTTCACTCTGGAACAACTGGCTAATCTTCTTCTCTATGTCATCAATAGATACGTTTTCTGGAATTCGACAGAAAAGGCTTGGACTATGAGGCGGTCTATACCAAGGCCTCTTACTAGATGACTCTCGGCCTCCAATAGGTCTCCGTAGTGCCGGTGACAGCTACTATTAACTTCGGACTAGTGTCATTCACTCCAGCGCAGAGTACATAGACTCATCGTCTGTCAGCGGTTTTGCAAAGCTACATACATATACATCGCTCTCTCTTACACTAGCCCAACGACGTTGTAAAGTACAACCGGTTACAAAAAGTAACCGTGATTTGTATTATGTAATCAAGTGCAAAAAATCTTCGTGTTCAATGTTTTCGTTCTCTACAATTACTACATCTTCTATAATACTCTCTTAATGCCTGAAACTAATTCTTCACGATCTCAATATGACTCTCCAACAAAAAACCGCATTGTTGGAGCTATTATGGCTGGTGCAAAAATATCAGAAGTTTCTGCCAAATTTCCAAAATAGGATTTCAGCACCTCAATGTACCTATCTGACATCTGACACCCATTATCTGACACCTGGACACTTGAAATGTATAACTGACCCATATAAGAAGTAAAATCCAACCTCCGTTAGATAAAATATCTGACAATCGGAGTATCAATATCCAACAATTGGAGTATCTAATTCTGACAGAATTAAGTATCTAAATCCAACCCCTGTAAAGAATGTATTTCCAACACCGCAGGTTTATCATTATCTGACCCCTCAAATAACACAATTCCAACCCTTATTAGAAGTAATTTCCAACCTATCCGCCCATAAAGTATATATATCCAACCCATCTGTAGTATCCATATCTGACCTTCTGTAGTATTCAAATGCAACCCATCTAGAATGTAAATTTGACCCTCTTTAATATGTATTTCCGACCCTTTTTAAAATCTAATTTGGACATACTTCAGTATGTAAATCCAGCCCAAAAAGAACTTAATTCCAACATCTTTCTCACGTCATCGTGTAAAGCTTTGTAGTATAGCGCCGTCAGAGCTAATGGCCCCCAACACAAACATGCATTAATTTCAACGCTATTCCCACTACAGAGGTGGGTAGTACTGTCATACAATGTATTTGATTCCTTTACTTAGCAGAAGAGACAGAGAAAATTTCTTGATATTGAATAGTCTCGTAGGCCACCAGGAATTCCGAGTGGCAGGCGCGGTCCAATGCTAAGCGCAGCAGCGAAGATTTTGTAACAACAAATAGAGTATATATTCTAATAGGTCGAAGCAGTGATAACCAGCCACTCTTCGTGTGTATGGTAGGTCACAGTCCTACAGAGCGAGGCAAGAGTGGCAAGAGCAGAATGTCCAGGAGCGGTGTTAGATATATTCAATTTATTTCATTTATCAGCTCACACTTAGTAAGCACGGCTGCGTGCGCGGCATGGACAAGCCACGCGCGCATCCGCGCATATATCCAGTAGAATTGTAGTGTTAGGTCTCAGTGCGCGCTTCCGCACTGTAGACCAGTAGGATACTTGTATTTTGTACTCAGTTTCAAACCCAGCGCATCCGCGCTGGTCTTTTATTCTCTGTTTCTCGGGTCGTTGCTCCCTCAGTTCTTTTCCCCCGAACTGAGGTGAGCAACTAACTATTCTGTTCACTCGTATGATAGCTAACATGTATATTAGCGATTATCTTATTAGGTACAGTTAATAGTTAATAAGAGTTCTTTTCCCCCGAACTGAGCGATTATCTTATTAGGTTATGAGCCTTGGTGCTCCCTGATTTAGTGCCGCTAGTCGAAAGAACTCCCGAGAGTGTATGGCTCCTACTCTCCGGAATAGAAACCTAGAAGCAGACAACCCAGTAAACCCAGTAAACCCAGCAGATACAGCAACAACAACAGCAGCATTGCCAGGAGACTCATTGTCCCCCCCAGTAGACCCAGAAGACACTTTGAGCTCGTCCGGAGAACAGACGGACACAGTCAGCCCAACAACAGCAACAGCAACAGCTATCCAATCTTCCAGTAGACCATTGACAATGTCGGGAACCGCAACAGCAGCAACAGCAGTTCCTCCTGGACAGTCGACGTCTTCCGAGACATCGGGAACCATTTCCCCTCCGAGGTCGACGCTTAACACTGGCGTCAACGCGTTCCTTTCTTCGTCTAACGATAATCAATGGAAGATGACTGAAACAGAGAAGCTGTCAGAGGGGAGTGGTCGTTATTTTGGGTGGAAGGCACTTACGAGCATGTACTTATCCTCCACCACCCTCATTTCCCTGGTCAACGGCACCGAACCTTGCCCAGACCCTACGACTTCCCTTCCTGAAGAAATCATAGCGTGGACTCACCGAGATAATCGCGCTAAGGCGCAATTAGGGTCTTACATCAGCATGGGTCTTCTGAGCCAGCTTGATGCAACGACAGCGGCCTCGATGTGGTCCTCAATCACAAGCCGTTTCGAGCATACTGGGGCTGGTGCGATCCTCGTTGCACGAGATAAAATTCACGCAAAATTCATCGGACCATCCGAGACCATGGACGACCACATTGGTGAACTTCGACGACGTCGTACAGCACTCTACAGTGCAGGGGGAACCCTCCTGGAGGAAGAGTGGAAAGCGATCATTGTTAAATCACTCAGGCATAAATGGGAGAAATACCGACCTATGCTCTTGGTTGTCGGTGACTCTGAGAAGATTATTAGCTTCCTTACTCTAGAGGCCTCGAATCTTGAATCATCGTCAACATCGACCTCGTCGGAAACCGCTCTCTCTGTTAATGCGAAAGGTCAAAAACGTCGTTATAATGGATCTGGGTGTACTCACTGCGGTCGCAAGGGCCACGGGTCGGATAATTGCTTCGCACCTGGAGGGAAAATGGAGAAATACGCCCCTGCTTGGTACAAGCCACCCGAAAACATGAAAAGGAGTGGTCAGGAAGCCAACGCGGCCACGACAACGACTCCGTCCACCTCATCTAACCAGGAAACCGCGCGCATGACCTACCGTGTGAACGCAGATCACAATCACCCCGGACCTATTTTAGACTCAGGGTCGACATCACATATGATCAACGATAAAGCTTATCTTGATTCGTACATCGAATTCGCCGAACCTTTGGTCATTGGGTCCGCTAAATCCGGTTCCTCTATGCGTAGCCTTGGCAGTGGTATCTTGACCCTCAAATTCATTCGTGATGGTTATTTACACAAGTTAACCCTGTCTGATGTCTTGTACGTGCCAGAACTGGACACCGACTTGATTTCAGTCTCCAAGCTCGAAGATGACGGCGTCCATTTAGAGTTTAAGAACTCCCGGTGCTATTTCTCTAAGGAAAACCAGGTGTTTGGCTACGCGGAACGTGACGGTGCCCTTTACCATTTACGGTCCGTCTATGCTAAACCCCAGAGCGCTCATTTAGCGTCTGCGCAACAAGATCTCTCGAAAGACTTGGATATGTGGCATCGACGCTTTGGCCACATGTCTGAAGGTCGTATTACCTCCATGGTGTCCCACGGCGCGGTTTCCGGCATCAATCTCGTTGGCCCGAAGCCGCTAGGTCGATGTGAAGCCTGTATTCTCGCTAAACAGGTGGCAAGTCATTCCCCGGCCCGCAATAAACGTGCTTCTAACCCATTTGATGTTGTCCATTCTGACATCATCTTCTTCGGCGAGACCTCGATTGGTGGTGCCAAATACGGGCTTACCTTTATTGACGAAGCCTCCGGATATACGTGGGTGTATGCAATTAATGATAAAACCAGTGACACGGTATTACATCATTTTCGTGCCTTGGACATATTAGTCGAGACTCAATTTGCCACACGCATCAAGGCGTTACATACAGATAACGGAGGCGAATATGTTAACCTTGCAATGACGGAGTATCTCGTGTCCAGGGGCATCGAACACCACACTATCGCTCCCCACCGTCATGAAATGAACGGCATTGCCGAACGGTGCAACCGTACTGCAGCCGACGCCGTTCGCGCGATGCTTATCGCGGCTCACCTCTCACGTGGTTACTGGGCCGAGGCATATTACGCGTGGGCATATGTCCATAATCGGTCCACTCTTTCATTTCTGGCCGAGGGTACTACCCCATATGAAATTCTTTATGGTCTTAAGCCCGATGTCGGACATCTCCGAGTTTTTGGTTCCGTTGCTTACGCTCGGGTACCCCCAGACTCACGTCGTAAACTCGAGCCTAAATCCGAAAAGGGTATCCTCGTCGGGTATTATGACGATGCCGCCTATAGAGTCATGCGGCCGGATCACTCTATTATCAAATCGAAGGACGTTATTTTTGCAGAGGGCTTGGGCAGTCGCACACTTACCCTGTCAGGGTCTGATCTTGATTCCCGCCCCGCAGGCCCTGATCTAGATATGGGACACGCTAATCCCTCCGATCCTCCCACGGATTTCCCGCCGGTGATAACCCCATCATCAGCGTCTAATGACTCTCTTTCCACCCTGACCACACCTGCTCCTGCTTCCATCCCTACCCTGCGCCGGTCGGCTCGCTCTGACCATACGACTAAGGAACGTCGAGAAGGTATTGCCCAGGAGCTTGGCTTGAAGCACTTGGACCATCCGAAACGCACTGCTAACGCTGCGAACTCACCCCGGGTCATTGCTGGCATACCTCTGCCTAGACACTTTGGCGAAGCCCGTCAATCACCACAATGTGCGGAATGGATGAAAGCGGCTGCGTATGAGCTAGGGAAGCTCTACCAGCATGACGTTTGGGATGAGGTTCCCCGACCGATCGATACTCACGTTATCCAAGGCATGTGGGTCTTCAATATCAAGGAGAAGCCAGATGGACCTCTTGAATATAGGATGCGCTGGGTGGCGCGAGGGGATTCTCAGCTAGAAAGTGAGTTTGGTGAAATCCATGCCACTTCTGGTGATTATACTGTGGCTCGCATTATATGCGCTCTCAGTGCTGCTGAAGACGGCCGTCTGGCGGTCAATGATATTTCCTCCGCTTACCTTCACAGCAGACTCGACCTGGATCTGCCAATCTATGTCGAATATCCTACAGGTTTTTCCCCGCAGACCCCCGGTACCGTATGCAAGCTCAAGAAGGCGCTCTATGGTCTACGCCAGGGCGCGCGTGCCTGGCAAGAAGAATTTCAACGGACTCTATCCTCGCGCGGTTTCACCACTCTCGTTACCGCGCCATCTGCTTTCCGTCGTTCAGACTATCAAGGGGAAACGCTAGCTGGGACCCATGTCGACGACATTGTTAGCATGCACAAGACAGCGCCGAATGCTCCGCAAGCTGAAGAACAGCGTTTCAAAGACGACCTTGCTTCTCAGTACGAATACAAATCCCAGGACCTGACGAAGAGGACAAAACTTCTAGGATGGACGCTGTCCGTCACTACTGACTATGTGACTATCTCGGTAGAAGGGAAAATTAAACGATTGGCTGAACGCTACGGACTTCAAGATGCGAATCCTGCGTCAACTCCCATGGCGATTGATGCGTTGAAAACTTTCGCAAGCGCTAAGTCGGAACCTATCTCAGACTCTGATTTCCCTTATCGCAATGCCGTAGGGGAAATAATGTGGTTGGCAACCACCGCGCGTCCCGACATTGCTTTTGCTGCTCAAGTCCTTGCTCGTTATTTAGCCGCCCCGTCGAAAGTCCACTGTCTCGCCGTCAAGCGTGTTATACGTTACCTCTTGTTTACTCAAAATATTGGGCTCAATTACTCGAGGTCAAAATGCTTCGAACCCCCAACTGGCTACTGTGACGCCGATTGGGGGAGAGATCCTGGCGACCGAAGATCTGTCTCTGGTTACGTTTTTACCCTTGCCAACGGCGCTATTGACTGGAAAGTCAAGCGGCAACTTGTAGTTGCGCTTTCGACCGCCGAGGCCGAGTATTTATCCGCCTCGCAAGCAACTCGCGAAGCTATTTGGCTGCGTAACTTCTTCACCGAGATTGATAGATCACATCATGACCAAGTTTCAACTATTTTCACCGACAATCAAGCCGCAATTAACATGTCCCTCAACCCGGTCCAGCATAACCGCACAAAACATATTGACATCCCCGTTCATCATGTTCGAGACGAAGTCAAAAAGGGCCGGGTTTGTTTCAAGCATATTCCCGGCGCCGAAAACCCGGCTGACATATTCACGAAGCCATTGCCTCGTGATGCTCATTTCAATTGCATGCGTACCATTGGTATGTTTTAACTTTTCAAATATCTTCTATCCCTTTCCCTTTTATCTTATTCCGCTATCTAATTACAAAACCCTTCTACATAACATTCATATAATCTTTAAATCATAAAAATTTCATAAATTCTACGTTACAAAAACACCTTTTTTTTATTCTTTTCTTTTTAAACATCGAACCCGCAGTGCTCGCTGAGGGGGAGTGTTAGATATATTCAATTTATTTCATTTATCAGCTCACACTTAGTAAGCACGGCTGCGTGCACGGCATGGACAAGCCACGCGCGCATCCGCGCATATATCCAGTAGAATTGTAGTGTTAGGTCTCAGTGCGCGCTTCCGCACTGTAGACCAGTAGGATACTTGTATTTTGTACTCAGTTTCAAACCCAGCGCATCCGCGCTGGTCTTTTATTCTCTGTTTCTCGGGTCGTTGCTCCCTCAGTTCTTTTCCCCCGAACTGAGGTGAGCAACTAACTATTCTGTTCACTCGTATGATAGCTAACATGTATATTAGCGATTATCTTATTAGGTACAGTTAATAGTTAATAAGAGTTCTTTTCCCCCGAACTGAGCGATTATCTTATTAAGCGGTGGTCGTCATTGCAGTCTTGGGAGGAGTCTTTGCGCGGAGAGCTGGAATCGTGAGCGCGAGAACGTATGCGCGTAGTGGGCAACCTTGACACCGACGAGACTGAGCCTGGCCTAGGGTGCAGTCTGTCTAGTGAAACCTTGCAGCATTAGATCTGGCCTAGATCTGCAGCTGATGAGTGGGTCGATTGACTGGTCGCCGCTTAGATTCCGTTGCTAGACTTGAGACTCTTGAGACCTCAGGACGGGTTGGCTCTACTCTTGATGACTTCTTTAATGCTTTGCTTTCTTGGGATATGTGGCTGCTGATCGCTTTTGATCACTGTTACAAGAAGTTAGGATGTCGATGTGAGACAAGAGAAAGGTGCACGTACGATCTCAAATAGGAGCAGCAAGTAGCAAATGTCGTGCAACACGGGACTTGACACAACGCTCGCCAGGATCCTTGTGGAAGGAAACTGGCAAACAAGGGGGTGCTTGGCACTAGCCCGACAGATCGCATGTATTGTACGTCACTGACAGGCGAATGTCAGAAAGCCGAGGAACTGTCGTGGATGAAGTAGCAGGCGTATGATTAACGAGGTTGCTCAATGGACGCAAACTTGGGTGCGTCGGTAACTGCACCAGGATGGTTGTCGAAAACTATATGGCAAACTTCCTACATAGACTGAGGGTGAGAAAGATAGCAAGCAGATAAGATTGTAAACGCTCACGTTTTCAGAGGTGGTCTGCCACTTAACAGATTGGACCCAGGATGGTGGATATCTGGGTGGCAACTTCCTACACTGCGTCTGGGGGTGAGAATGGTATTCAAGACCAGAAGAAGAATAAACTCACGGTCTCGGAAGGGGAACTGCCGTCCAAGCTAATGGACGCGAGGCGTACACTAACTCTACGGTTCAGCATGCGATTGAGGGTTAAAGAAAAGACCTGCTTACGATTGAAGAAAAAGCCTCTGCTATACTGGCAATGTGGAGCTGACAACTTAATTGCCCCGCAATTCAGCCCCCTCAAGAATCGTGACGGAGGATATGCTGGCTCGGCGGAGGCAAAGGCGTAGATCGATGAGTGACAAATCGATGGACGGTCGTCCGGGGTGCATCGGAAGCAGCACCCTAAGCAGTTCGCGCAGGAGCGTCGAAGGAGGCGAATCAGTCGAAGGAGGCGAATCAGTCGAAGGAGGCGAATCAGTCGAAGGAGGCGAATCAGTCGAAGGAGGCGAATCAGTCGAAGGAGGCGAATCAGTCGAAGAGTAGCACAAGAACAAAGCGGACGTTTTGGGGGTTGGAGTGCTTGAGTATCGAGAACTGGGCTAGTCTTTCCACTGATCGGGTGGCACGGACAGCGAGAACAATAGTACTTTCTATTGAGGTTCAAAGGTCGAATGGAAGGTAGTGTAGAGCAGACACCACTCGAGTCAAATGGTGCAGATAGTGACGAAGCAGAGAGCCTGAATGGCTGGAACGCGATGGGCGAAGTATAAGCGGAGTTGGAGTGGTTGGAGAGCTGTAAATGGCTGATGAATTTGTCGTTGCGAAGTTCCTTGGAAGTAATAAGACGTGAGCAAAGAGAAACAAGAGAAAAGAATAGCACATACCATGTCAGGTTACCCGATCACTGGCATCCCAAGCCATGGCAAGTACTAGCACTTGACTTGGTAGCTGGTAATATCACTGACATATGGGGTTGTCCTTTCAGTGGCTTCTCATCGGACGAATAAAGATCTCCAATGGCGTCGGTTTCCGCAAAGATACTTATAATCCCGTCGGTCTGGGATTAATCTCCGGTTGGGTCGCAGTCAGGTGGGCTGTAGGAGAGCTCCGGTTCTCCAGTTGACATAGCGCACCCGACAACTATCTGCATCTCGAGAATGATGTATGCGAGGTATACCTCATCGACCTTGCTTGCTGAACGAAAGTTGTTGGCGTCGGCATCCCAGTTGGCGCTGCTCAAGCGCACACCGTGTTTGAGATAAGCAAGACTTTCCGATATCGAAGTGTGAACATCTTTGGAAACGAGCGGAGGGAAATCGTGATCATCGCTGCTGCTGTCGTGAGTGAGGTCTGAGGTTCGGGTATACGGAGGGTTGGATTTGGATACACCGAGGGGTCAAAAATAGATTCTCACGAGGGTCACATACATATACTTTACGGTGGTCAGATAATGGTGCTATGAGGGGTCAGAAATCAATACTCCAGGGGTTGGATTTACATACTTTTGAGAGGTCGAATTTGCATACTTTGAGAGGTTGAATTTAGATACTTTGAAGGGTTGGAATTGGATACTATTAAGGGTCAGAAATGTATACATTGGAGGGTTGGATTCTTGTAAATGCCGGGGTTGGATTTAGATAACTCAAATTGTCAGATATTGATTCTCAAATTGTCAGATATTATTTCGCAAGTTGTCCGATATTACTTTTAAAATGTTGGCAATAGCCGTTATAATTGTCAGATTTATGTATTATAAGGGGTTGGATTTATATAAGTCGATGTGTCAGATTATGATAAAACGCGGGTCAGATAGGTACATTGAGGTGCTGAAATCCTATCTTGCGCCAAATTTGGAATCCCATGGTCGACGGTGAACGACATCTGCATCGGGAAAAAGGGAAAAAGCCTATAATTAACATAATCACCCGTAATGAGCTAAAATCTCATATATCCGCTACCTCGGCGACGTAACACATATATTAGGGTAGAATTCTAATAGAAGATGTAATCTGTCAGACATATAGTTCTAATCACTTGCGAGACTTATGGCGATTATAAGCAATTCCAAACCTTGTAATATCTACAATGTAATATAATCACTGTAATCATTATGCATCTTACATTGCATTACGAAGGCTTATATCTAATTACAGACATTATCTTCGCCACATTTGCATGTAAGCCATATCAGGATTATAGCTCTTATATGTACTTATGAGAGATTATAATGGATTATGAGTCTTATAAGGGCTAGAATGTACTATAATCTCCGTAATCATTATGCAAATTATATCACATTATGAAGCCTTATATTCAATTACAGACATTATAATTTGCATAGTTGCTTAGAAATGCTATCAGAATGATAGCCCATCTACATGATTCTGTGTAAATATGTTGGATTATGAGCCTTACATTCACTAGAAGGTGATACAAACCCTGTATAGTTCTTACACGGCCTTCTCACTTTCACACAAAATGATAGAATGAAAAGCATGATATGTTATTTAGTACTAGCTACATACAAGAAACGCATACAAGAAACCTACACTATCAAAGAGAAGCTCGTAGAACATGACGCCAACGGAGAAACCGTTGGCAAGAGTAGTAATAGTAATGCAACGGCCGAGGATCTCTTTGACTCTGAGGCCAACTGCAAGACGATCCTTTCGCAGATCGAGAGAGAACGCTGGCGGCTGCATGAAGATGGGCGAAAAGCAGGCTGGAAATTCTTTCCCTGGTCACCAGCGAAGGGGGGGAGGAGTTCATACTCAGCGGGGTCAGGACGCCAGCGCATGAGAGCCTTCGGGTCGTCGACAAGGACGCACATGCTGAGGTACGCGCCTTCCTGGACCTTATGCATCACAGTTTTCCACCCGGCGGGGACAGGCTGTGTCTTATTTGCGACCTGATCCCAGCTTCTGCGGCGGAGGTTAGCTAGAGAATGGCGCAGATGGGGGTGGTCGACTTACACTCCTCGGAAGTACCGGCTCTGCAAGGTATCCTGCATCGGGATGCGGTGGTCTGGGTTCTTGGCTAGCAGACGCCGCATCAGATTGCATGCCTCTGGGAAACGCTTGCGGAACCATCGAGGGATGAACGTATTTTCGTACAGTGCGTTGGCCTCAAGATCCTTGCGATCCCTCCCACGGAAGGGCAGCTAAAAAAGGCGGTGTCAGTGAGGGTGATGGGTTGGAACGGACGAAGCTCACTCTGCCAAAGACAAGCTCATAGAACATGACGGAGAAACTGTCGGCCTTGTACGAGTAATGGTCGCCATGAAGCATCTCTGGTGCCATTTAGCCCGTCGTGCCACACTTGCCCTTAGTCCTGTGCCAATAGTCATCGTAAGTTAGTACCTCGTCAATGCTTACCGCATGTCCTTTGAAAATGTGTGCGAGGCCGAAGTCCCCGATGACGAGCCGACCTTGCTCATCCATGAAGACGTTGTCCGGTTTGAGGTCGTGATGGACGATGACCTGATTGTGCAAGGTGCCCACGGCATAGCACTACGAAAAAATATGAGACACAACTTGGGGGAAAGGAAGCGGAGACGTACAAGTTGCGCCATGATGAACTTGATTTCATGCATGCGGAACAGCTTCTTCGCGTTGGTCATCGCTCCTCGCAAGATACCACCGGCTGCCAAACCTTGGATGATAATGAAGTTGTGCGGGTCCATGAAGGATTATGGTGTAAAAAAGGTCAAGTTAAGCAAAGTCAAGTCAGAAAGGATCTTCTTCTCCGTAAACAACATCTCCCGAATGTCTCGGTCGACACCTGCTTGACCGCGACCTTCTTGTCGTATTCGCGATGAGAGATGTCCACGGCCTGGTAGATACGGCCGAGCCCGCCTTTTCCAAGGACAGCTTCAAGCTTGTAGTCGTCAGGTCGTTTACAAAGATCCTCGCGGGCGAGCTTCGCGGTGTCAATGACCATCGCTGTGCGTTGAGGGGTTGGTCATGAAGAGACGCGGTACCCGCGTGACACTGCCACCGTGCCACAGGTGTGACGCACAGTGCAAGCATACAGTCACACTCGGGTGGCACACCAGTAAATCATCAGAAAAAGACACAAATCATGATAAGAGTATGAAAACATACCAATTACAACAAAAATACGAAATTTGAAGGCCATCCTGTGGATGGATGGGGAGAGACAAAACTGGATGAAGAGGAAGTGGAAGGAGAGACAGAGAGGGAGGAGGAAGGGAAGTCGATGAACGCGACGCGTCACAGTCTTATTGGTACTAATTCAAACTCCGCAGCATCATCGTTCCTCAAGCCTCAAATCGCTAAGTCCGTGAAAACATCAGCATCGGTTCCGAGTCAGACGAACAGCTACGGGTCTTCAATTACAACACTCACGAGAAAGTGACTGCATTCGAGGCCCATCTTGATTACATTCGATGCCTGGTTGCTCATCCTGCTCTTAGCATTGTGTTGACGGGCTGCGATGATATGACCATCAAAGCATGGGACTGGGATAAAGACTGGCCCGGGAAGTGTATTCGGGTGCGTACATCCACCTCTTTGGAATCAGACCTCTCTAATTAGCTCTGAAGATATTTGAAGGACACACGCACTACATTATGACCTTGTCTTCGACCCCAAGGACACCAATACCTTCGCCTCTTCTTGTCTTGACCGTACCATGAAAATGTGGTCGCTCGGTTCCTCAACGTCGAATTTCACCCTCGAGGTACACGAGTAGGGCGACGTGAACTACATCAACTTCTACCCCGGTACAGACAAGCCGTATCTTGTCACGAGTGGTGACGACCGGACGAAAAAATATGGGACTATCAAGCAAAAGTTGTGTCCAGACGATGGAGGGGCACACCAACAACGTCTCGTTTGCCGTCTTTCATCCCAGCCTCCCTTTGATAGTCAGCGGTTCAGAGGATGGTATGATTAAGATCTGGAACTCGGCCACGTACCGCTCGGAAAACTCCTTGAGCTACGCTCTTGAGTGTGTATGGTGCATTGCTATCCGACCGCAGGGAAACGAGGTTGCCGTAGGGTACGACGAAGGTGTGGTCGTGGTCAAACTTGGCCGTGACGAGCCTTCCTACAGCATAAATCCTTCAGGCAAGCAAGTATACACCCGCAAGACAGTTGTCTTGTCCGCAGTCTCCAGGGTGCTGCGGAAGGCGGGACGCGCGAAGGACAACGCATCCCGCTGTCTGTGCGGGGACTCGGTACAACGGAAATTTTCGCGACTTCCCTTCAAAAATCGCCTAACGGGGGCTTCATCACCGTGGTCGGAGATGGAGAGTACATTATCTCCATCGCACTGGTATGGAGAAACAAGACATTTGGCAGCGGCTCTTCGTTTGCATGGGCATCCGACTCCAACACCTGTCTGGGATAGACACAGGAGATGAGGGTGTTAAAGAGGCATTTGACGTTGTCGCAGAAATTTTTGAAAGGTATGATTTCTTGCTCACTCTATCACTAGTCCTTCCATTGAACTTCACATTTTGGCGTCAAGATCTCAAAGTGGATTGGCAATAGCTTTATCTACACGAATGCCGCTAAGTGGCTTAACGACCTGATTGGCAGTGAAACACAGATTGTAACACAAGTTTCCTCTCTTCATCCTCCTCGACTTCTACACACTGACATGGAACGATAGCTTTAAGTACCTGCTGGGCTACATCCCCGCTCACAACCGCGTTTATCTCGCCGATAGAGACATTAAAGTGTTTCCGGGTGAGTGCAATCTACATATTGATATGGAGGCTGCGGAGGAGATTCTGCCTACTATACCGAAAGAGCAGTGGAGTAAAGTCGCACGTTTCCTAGAAGCTCGGGGTACGTCTATGAGAATCATCGAATTCAACAGCAAAACTGACTCAATTGCTATCCTTTTCACAGATCTTAAGGATCTCGCATTACAGGTTACAACAGACCCCGATCATAAGTTCAACCTTGCGCTTCATCTCGACGATCTAGATGCGGAAGTTGGTGACCACGCGCTGGCCGTCTGGCGCTTCGACCTTGCACGGGAATGCTTTGAGAATGCGGGAGACACAAGTCTGCTCATTCTCTTCATGGTGGTAGGCAATCAGGATGGTCTCACGAACCTCCTGGCCTGTGTGTAGTCCTGCTTGTGTAGTATAGATCAACTGTATAAAATGAAAATATGAGAATACAACAACTTTTGAAACTTACATTACTGGCAATACTTCGCCGCAAGACAAGCATCTGAATTATATCACTCTTATAATAGTTATATATGCCTTCCGTGTGATTATATCACATTTTAGCTACATATATGATGGTCATAATTATGATAGTATACTTACAAGGGGACTATCAGCAAGATAGCAGTATTATAATGTCAGAATAAGTCTTACGGAGGATTATATTCCATCAAAAGCATTATAATATCTTATAATCACGGTACAAGACAGACACCATGTGATAATCTATAATAAGCATGACAGCTGAGTTATAATACCCGGAATCGTCCGGAATTATATATAAGCTTTTTCCCTTTTTCCCGATGTGGAAAAAATTTGTTGCAACGGGTTCGACGCACAACGCGCCACGATCTGGCCGTCCGCCGAAAGCCACCCCTCGTGTTCGCCGTCGTCTTGTGCGCATTGTGAAAAAAAACCGCCGCCTCCCGCTGCGCGAAGTTGCGAAGTTGTTATCACCGCAACTGTCAACCTCAACCATTCGGAGTGTGATAGCCAGCGAAGGATTCCATCGGCGCAAAGCGCGTCGAGTGCCTTACCTTTCTCGGGCCCACAAGCAACAACGAGCAGCATGGGCAAAGCCAATTGCCCAATGGACCATGGAGCAATTTAGCAAAATTATCTGGTCAGATGAGTGCTATGTGCACATTGGTGGCAACCCCGGATCAGTTTATGTCTCCCGCAGGCCAGATGAAGCTGATCTCGAGGAATGCTCTGCTCCAACATTTGAGCAGTCGTCTGTCAAGGTGATGGTATGGGCATGTGCTATGTTGGATAGCAAGGGCCCATTAATTGTGCTTGATTTTCCTGGTGGAAAGGGTGGCGGAATGAATTCAGATCGATACCAAGAACAAGTTCTCAATGGAAAGCTTCTGGACTATTATACAGAGAAGTCAGTAGAGCGGGGTCTGATCTTCTTTCAACAAGATAATGCCCGGTGCCACACAAGCAAATCAACGATGAACTGGCTTAATCGACATGGAATCAAGACTTTTGCACACCCTCCTTCGTCACCCGACATGAATCCAATGGAAAACATATGGTGGGAACTTAAGCGGAGGATAAGGGCCCTACCACGCACTCCTACAAGTGTTGAGGAGCTCAAACGTGCAGTGGTGGAAGTATGGAATTCTCTTTCATTGGAGGACATTAACAAGTATGTGAGGTCTATGCCTCAAAGGGTCCAATCTGTTATTGCTGCACATGGTGGAAACACCCGGTTTTAAATCTATGTCATTTTCTTTTCATTTGGAACCTAGCACACTCCTTTTTATACTGGTATAATAATGGCATTCATTTGTTTTCAGTTTGCAGAGCAATGCAAGCCTCAAGGTGAAGAAAGAGCGAAAAAAAAGGTGTGACAGCGTGACATCACGGTCACTTTTTGTAACCGGTTGTATATTCACTTAATGGACCAGTCGGTAAGGTCAGTTGTTGCTCTATATTGGACAACATAAATGACTGAACCAACCTACATTATACGTAGATATCCACCCGGCCATATGCGGTTTGCATCTTTTCCATGCCATAGGATCAGAATTTTCGCATCTGTGTCAAGATGTCGCTCGGGATATAGTGGCAGACACATTGCGTAAAGCAGAACATCCGGTGTCATGTAGTATGTGTAGGTCGACTGCTTCGACATGCCAATACGGTGGTAGCAACTGCACCGCTTTTGATGAGACGGATAAACGTTCACCGCAGGTCATCTTTGGCGACGGAGACCTTTATCCGTCGACTTCAACTGAGTAAGCACTTCTTACGACTCTGTATTGCTGAAGCATACACACTGTCATGTCGTTTGATATGCTATCTGCGTCCGGGGATCTGAAGGGAAGAAGAGGGTTACATACTCACACTATGAGCGTTTGGACAGAGGTGATATGCACTGGCGTTCTCTGTCGGTCAACTCGGGTCTAAGCACTAGAACAAACGAATCTCTTTTCAGCAGGGATGTACATATTGTATGTCAACAGCCGGTGTCTTTCAAGACTCAGTTGCAGATGGTCTATATGCAAGAAATGCTGTGGATGGATAAATGTTTAGATAGCGAACGCAGTATAAAGAGTTGTGGTTCAAAGCACTCTGTACTCTCAGAGAAACACCAAAGCAATGTTTTCCTTCGCAAAGCTCGCCTTCTTGTCCTCCTGCGCCTTAACCGCTGTAACGTCTGCAGTACCCAACGTGCCGCGCCAGATTGATCTTTTCCCACCACCGATAGGAGGTGTCCACATTGGTAACGGTGCGTTGTTGGACCATGACTCCTGTCTGCGATATTCTTTCTGATTTTGTGCATGCATAGCAACCACACTCGAACCTGGTCCTCTCGGAGCCTGTGGAGTCATGATTGGCGCCAATGATTCAGCCGTCGGCGTCTCTCTTGATATCTTCAATAATTTCCCGTGAGGAACAATCTGATACTCCCTGTTAGATATTGCGCTGACTATGTTCTAGAGGAGCAAATCCGTCGGACCCTCACAACAACCCAATCTGTCAGCAGAACATCACTGCCAGCTGCACGTACTCTTACAAATAGCAACCGCATACAGTACCATTAACTATGATCATTTATTTCTAGTCAAAGGCAAGTCGGTCACTGTGCGTGTTGTCGACAGTTGCGCCGGCTGCGAGGAGTTCGACTTGAACCTCACCCCTGTTCCTTTCGATGACCTTTCTGGAACCCCTATTGGTCTCATCGAAGGAGTCGAATGGTTCTTTGATGAGTGATGGGCTCTGAGACAGAGATATTCCGTTACGAAGTAGAAAGTGAACATGCATTAGTTGAGAGATACATGTGTAATGCGCATAGATGAGTTGCTTACCGAGAAACACATTTGAATAGTGACACTGATTGTGTCCGATGAATGGCTACCAAGGAGTGACTAAAACATCACTATTTTTGTATGTGTGTTTATTGACGGTGGAAAACTAAACGCATATGTTCTCCCGGAAGGCCCTGGTCAGCCACGGATCGTGGAACAATGACATGCGACATGATAAAGCTTGAAGAGCCGTTGAAACTGGAACGCGAGGTGTAATCGAGGCTTGGCGAGTTCGAAGGCAAAAGAGCCGAGTTAGAATCGACTTCTTCTTGCTTCTTAGGGCTCTCATGCTCTACCCTTCTACCGACGCTCTTGGTGTGAATCAGAATGGTACGGTCCTCAATTTGTGGTTGGCTAGTTGTGTTGTAACTTGTAAGGGAGTGTTGCTTGGACATGGATTGGAGGACGATGATTGTCGCAAATGCCGGATGAAGATGGATCATGGTGGTGAGTGAGGGGAGAGAAGGTCCAAGGATGTGGGCGATGGGCACCTTAATAGCTGAAAGCAATGATCGGGAGGGTAGTGCGATGGGTGATGTGCCGTTCAACAAGAGAGAACTTTGGAAATGGAAGAACTTTGATACGGACACATTGCCTTGGGCGCTTCTGATAATATTTCTGGCAGCCGCATCCTAGATGGATAATGACAAGAGATGTACTCTACTAGAGAGTAATCAGTAAGTTGAACGAACGTATACGGCAGCGCAACACACACCAGTTATGTTAACGCCATACGAAGGTATTCGCCCAAGGCCACAGATTCAGCTAGTAACCCATCGCTGGCTTCGAGGAAAATCCGCCGCGGAACTGCGAGTGGGTTGCTAGGCAGGAGTTGAGCGGAAATGTGGATCGAAGTCGGCAAGAATGTCGAAATCTGTCGTAGCCTCGCTCGGGCTCTAAGTGGTCCGGCCCACTCAACGCAACTTCGATCCTGGTTTGGACGATTCAGGAGAAGGAATGTTGTTGTCCACCGAGTTAAATGCTTCGAGAGGCATGGCCGGATGAAGAAGTCTCGATAGTTGAAGGAGCCTGAAAGCGCCATCATACACTCCGTCCTTTACGTCAACTTTTCACGGTCCTTCTTGCTTCTCTTCCCCAGTATCACCTCGCCTCGCCTCTCCCTGCTTGTTAACCACCTCTCCTGCATCCGTAGCCGCTTGATATTGCCTATGCCCGAGTTGCGCATTCAGCCATCCTCTCTTGCTGGGTAGATTGCGCCTTCCTATGGTTAGCTGACGAGACAGGACGGAAGGCGAGCACAAGCTTAACGATACGCATCGCGCGCACGCGCACACTCGCCTTGGGTAGCTTGTCGCTCAACGATGGACGATTGTGTCTCCCGACAGAGAGGTACTGCATTTCAGAGAGAGGGGGGGTGAGAAACGTGAGACTAAGGAGATAGCGGACGGACAGAAGTGAGCGCACCATTTTGTCAGATGAACCACCTTTGCAATGTCCCTGCACTCGACTTTCGTCAAATATTTAAACTCCTCCACCGTCTGCTTGAGAAAAGGCATTTGCTTGAAGAATGGTATGTCGCGAATCGCAGACTGTGCATCATGGCCAGCCGAAATGGATTAAATATGTACCCAGTGAAAACGCTTCTCCGCGTGCACAATGCCGTTAGCGGAACAATTGTCACAGAAGCTAAGAGAGGTCAGCCTGGTCTCCCAGATTGATCGCTTGAGTCAACGACAGGCAACATGATTCCGAAGCGCCCGCCGCTGACTGCAGTGTTGAGTGCGGAGCTTGAGTCTGCGTCAGGATTTGACCGTGCTACAAGTTCAATAAAATTGAAATTGTTATAAATATTCGCAAATGGGCAGTACAGCATGGTAATTAAATAGTCAGGAATATATTAAATGAAACACCACAGAGAAGGCGGATGACAAAAGGTGGAACGGAAACAGCGCAGAGAAGACAGAAGGTTACGGAAATAATGTAGTGAGGATGGAACAATGTGAATTAGGATGATTATGAAGTAGGTACGAAATGGGCAGAGGAAGGACGTATAGCATGGATTCCACGTTGGATCTTGTACTGTAGTGAGGTCTGGTAAGGCCTGCGCATTGATTTGCGATACGAATAGCTGTAGGCGTGATGAGTCATCGACGCAGAAAGTATCACAGACGGAACACACCTGGCCTGCTTGACCGTCTCCTCCGGGAAGTGCACCATCTGCGGTGGGGCCACGTAGTACATGATGAGTCGCCTGAACGTCTCCATCCCGCTCTCCCGTCCAGTTCTCCGCCTCGACACTGCCAGCTCTGTCTCGAAGCGAGTCTTCTTCACCACCGGTTGTGTCGGATTCCTGCTACTCTGGGCGTCCACGCCGGAGGTAGGTGCTCGAGCGGTAAAAGCAGAAGGAGCGCGGGTGATTAAGCGTACGGTCTTGGTCACTGTACGACGCGTCGAGGAATACAGGTACTCTCGGGTGTAAAAGAGCATGCGACGGTGCTGCTGGGCCTTTAAGCGACGTGCGGATTTAGGGGCGTAGCAGAAGGCAGACTATTATATAGATGACTGCAATCTTGATGAACTCGAGTTCTAAGCTGCGTCAAATAAAGTGACAGCGCCGCGACGGGCACGCAGACATGCTACATGGCAACGTGGAACCCGCATGCTGCTTCAAACAAACTTCAAGCTTGTTTCCGATCGACTAGTTGGGGTGGATGAGCAGCGAGAAGCAATGAAGAGGTTCTTGGCGAGAAAGGTTGAAGTATAGATGACAGTGAAGACAGAAGACGACGACGACGACAACGACAGGGAATTCGGAGTTTCGGATGAAGATGTCACAGTTGTCACGCTTATCACAAGTGACATGCAGCCCATGTTCACTGCTCTTTCATCCGCTAAACTTTCCTTCGACTGCCCTCTATCTTAGCTGCTCGAATACAGTCTTAGCTCGCATCTGCCCTATTTAAAAGTGACAAGAATACTTGCGTACGGTGCCTGAGCCCAGTGAGCCGTTCTTCTCTTATACCTCTATGCATCACTTTCCTCGGTACTACGGTACGTTCTTGATAACTTTTACGTGCTTGTTAAGTGCAAATTGCTGACTTTGTACATATTCGTGTGCTTAGATATAAGTATAGTTCTGAGGCCTATGCTCTCCGATACTTAAACTGATGAGATGCTCAGTTGTGTGCTTTAGACGCTTTCAAGCGGGTATTTGTAGCAATTGACTTCATTTTTTTTCAAACGGATATTGATATTGGACCTAGATGGTCTAGTAAGCATGCACTCTGAACTTCTATCCCAGCATTAACGATAACTCTGTATCTTCTTCTCTTGGAGCTATTAAAGGAGTTGTGAGTGATATCTTCCGAGAAGACAACCTTGAGCTTATTCAAGCAGCACTGTAAGTGTTAAAGGGACCGTATAACTAGTTCAGAGGCTCTCTGAAGTCTTCAACACGAACTAATTTGTTGGCGATTGTCTGGTTATCATCTCCCCCTAGTTTAACTCGCCACGAGTAGTCAATACATGGTGCTATCTTAGTACACTGTAAGCTTCCGCCTCCAACTTCGGCTACTTATTACTGATTGCTCTGCTGACCATCTCTCAGCTCCAGATTTTTAACTCGTGGTCCAGGGAAAGTCAAGTACCGAAGTGTTCAAATAAGAGAACGAAGCGAGGCGGACCCTATGCCGTGGATGCCTGGGGTGATTAGCCCTCATGTTTCTGCCGTCAAAATCGGAACTCCATTGAACCCTGAGCTCAACGGTACAGTATCATCTATCGTATAACGCACGAACTAGTAGATCCACTATGTTTAAGACGCTGACTAGGAATCTGGTGTGAGCACGTAACCGTAAGTCACGGGCCATCACAGAATCCGGCCACATATTATCCCTAGGCTATTCTCGGCCACCATGTGGCCTAATTAATGTAAATCTCAAATAATTAACGAAAATGAGGCATATAGCATACCGTGAATTATCGGTTGACGACCGGGTTTGCAATAATCGTCCAATTGGCCGCAACATCTTTGTGTGAATTAAGCTTTACTTAAAAAGGTATTGTGGTCTCACACCTCATTATGAATATTTGTAGACATTACGGAGCATTATGATATTTTTCTTCCTTACAACTCATTACAGTTCCCTACGGAACTGTGAAGAATTTTAATATTTGCTTCAATTATATGTAATTACAGACCTTCTATGTACTATAATCCAGTACAAGGGCCTTTAGCCATTCTCTTAGTTTATGGTGTGCACACAATAATAGTTTAAAAGGCTTGGAAAATATATCATTGACACTCAAAGCTAAATACATACAGAACCACATGCTACATGGTCAGAACACTATTCCACGGGCCCGGATACGTGCACCCCGCCACCTCTGTCATGCCCGGCATCGTATCAACCGAATTCACCCACCCATTGCTGACGCTCAGCGTCTTCGGTGCATCGCTCACCGCCGTGCTGTCGATTCGTAGCGTGCTCACCGCGCCCGTCGCCGTGTCGTCGGCTGGAACTCAATATTTCCTCTGTCAGAGAGGGTGGGCACGCACCATGTACGCGACTGGAGGAAGGCCGGATCGAGTGTGGGCGAGGCGACACCTCTGGTTTGCGAGGCGGCGTAGGTCTTGTCAAATTGGTTGGTGACTACACCATATCCCAATTTAATGGAGCTTAGCACAAGAGGAAAAGTTGACAATGATATAGTACGTACACTCTTCGACCGTGTCACCCACTTCGTCGACCGTCCTTTGCTTGTGACTGACAATGGGCATCATTGCCTGAATCTTCGAGACATCTGCAGGTGTTCCGTTCTTCTGCTCGAAGTCTCTCCATGCCTCCAGTAGAATAACGCGCTGCACACAAATCAGCCACCTTCAAGAACATGAAATAAGCTGGCACATACCTCTTCTTTAAGGCCTCGTTCTTCGGATCCTTGTATGCCCTCTCGGTCGTGGGCCGGGGTCGGGTCGCCCTCCACCGTCCTCTCCTCGTCCTCCCTTGACGCCTGCTGACAGGAATCGGGCTCGCTTCAAATTGCGTACGCACACCAGACCTTGACATGGCCACTCAAGCGCACCTACTTATACAAAGCTCTCGTACGCTGACGCTCGCCCTGCTCAAACTCGAAGTCGATGTACACCTTCCAAATGCATTCAGGGTACAGGAGCGGCTGCTGCGATGTGCCGAATTCGAGTATGGCTTGTGCTCCTCTGCGAGCGCCGTCTCGAACTGGGCGACCTGTATCCAGGTGGAGATGTTCGTTGGGTCGTATTTGATGTACTTTTTGTAGAGCGGTCAAGTTCTCGGAGCTGAAGATAATGTCAGATAACTATGAAATGAACAAGAGCGAAGGTAGTTACGTTGAGCTCAAGCTGGATATAGCCTTTGAAGAGCTTTTCTTAGGACACAAGGACGATACGACGACAAACGCCAATAGGACGGGCCCGATGAAGCAGAAGATATATGAGGCTGGCACGAAGCTAATGACAGCATCAGAGGGGAGCAATGGAGAAGTGGACACATCACATAACGAGGCTGGACAATCAATTCACTCCCTCGATGACAGGGCATGCCAATTGCATACCTTGTAGCCCGTCATACTCCATCTTCGCGAAAGCGCTAAACACCGCCTGTGCCTTCTTGATTTAAGTTCGGAAGGTATCTGAGCTTGTTCAGAGTGAAGTCGAGGATCTCCAAAGACGACATGGTTACAATAATGTGGTCAGAGGGTTAGGTGGCGAAGACGAGCCTGAGACCGTGGAGCGATGAAGTCAACTTTAGCCTGAGTGTCCTAAACTGGAATCATTATGTAAGTAACTTGCATTTTTTGATTTTGCACAAGTCCTTTTTCCGGCCAACGGCACTGGCATTGCCGTTGATTACCATGAATTACTGTAACATTACAATGTCCGTAGACATTATGAATCTTTACAGTATTTATCTAAAGTATTATACCAGTGTTATAATGTACCTGAAGCTCCTATCAAGTTTTACAATATCAATGAAAACTCTATCACTAGTATGTGGTCTTCGGAAATCCCTGCATATTTACTACAAAAAATATTAGATATTAACAAATTCCTGCCGTCTGATTGTGTAACTCTGTAGCACTTATCATAAGTTTGTCATATGAAATATTATTATCATTGGCCCATGAGCAGCCTACAAGAGCTTTATCTGCTATTGTAAAGCTTGAATAATCAAGGTATATATAAATAGGTGATTATGTTTATATAGTTTTGAGCCGGATTCTGTGATGACCATCAAACAACATTATTGTAGAGCGCATCTGAAGCAAGCAGTCTGACGGAAGTGCTCTGAACGCGGAAGCGGCAATTGATTATGTGATGTATAGGAGCGAACATATACGTGATTGGGGAGAATCAGATCTTCATGATCTAGTCCGACGACAGACATCGATAACTCTCCAACGTCATCCTTGCAGCGTCTTCGAGAGAGGCACTTCATGCAGTCTGGACAGACGCCGTTGGAAGAGGGTTCTCATCTTTGACCTCGACCGCCATGTAATCTGTCACCATTATGCCATAGGAAAATGAACAGTTGAGTGCTTAAGCAGAATTCATCCGTGATATAACAGCAAAGCAGGCCCTGGATACTTGTGGTCAATTCCCGCTTGCACTAGCTAAAATCTCAGACGATGGGCTAGATGAAGAACTTCCGGATGTACTGTTTGTTTTCAGGGGCCATATAAAAGTAAAGCCTGCAAACAGCAGAACCCCAGGATAGTTGATGCAGTATAAAAGCTCTCGGTCCAAGCTTTTGATTTTCTCAGGCTTTCCTTTGGTTTTTAGCACAAACAAGATGCTAGAGCAATACTCGCCCGCGGAAAGTTCGTCTTCTTGTCCCCCTCCCGCGTTTTCACTGCTGTAGCTTCTAATGTCTCCAGTAGATGAGTCATTTAAGTTTCAAGTACTCCTGTATGAGTAATTATGAAAGGCTAAGAAGTAGTTACTACTAACTAGTTCTGTTGTCCTGCATTGTCGTGTTTCGACTACCTGGAATTTGACTGGGCAGTCCGAGCATCCGCATACACCGGCATTTGAGCACCAACGAGAAAACCCCAAGACCCTAGTCATCCGCTACATTTTACATGGAAGAAGTTGAATGATTGAATGATTGACAGCCATAACTACATCTTGCTCGTTGCTGTCCAGACTTATGGCGCAAAACAATGTTTCGGGATCGATAGAAATAAGTAGAGATAGCTTAGTTAAATAAAAGATAAAAAGGTAGGGAAGAGACCAGTCTCAAGATTTTATTATGTATTCACGGTGTCGTGCACGATGGGGTGCATAAAGTTGTTTAGGCGGTTACATAAAGGTAAAACTACATACATAGTAAGAAGATCCAGTGTCCTAACAAAAAATCATAACAGTGGTGCTATCCTCCTTTCCTGATCCTGCTGAGACAGGTAGTGTGAATCTAATTTACAGCATACGTGAGCTATCCCAACCCTGAGAAGGACCCCGAGTTTGTGCAAGGGCTACCCATAAATTCCTACCCAATTTACAGAGGCGGTGATCGGGAACTCAATGTATGCCGACCAAAGTGTTTGACGACAGCGCCTACTACATCATATAACAAAGCGAGCAACTCCTACATTGCAATTAGTGCAGAATTTCTTCCTGACCAAAGTCTCGGAAATTAAATGCGCTATTTCAAACTCAAAAAAAAAAAGAGGAAGGAAGGAAGTCTGAGTCTTTTTTTAGAATCGGTTGCGTACAGCTACTACATACGAGAACTAAATTCTTTATCTCGCATCCGGTGCTTTCGATGCGGTGCAAGCATTGTCTTGCTTCTTCCTGACTACTTTGTATTCGCACCACAGACGTGAGCTAGATGAATAGGAGTTATTCACACAACGCCTGCGGATTAATGTCAAAATATTTACCTGAAAATCAATCAATGCATTTGAGAGTCGTTGAGTCAACTCGCCAATTTGTGAGCGGTGTTTCTTTCCTGACAGAATGCGCTTGAGTCTGCCAGACGACAGAATTCGGTTGAGCTTGTGGACAATGCCTTGAAGGACACTGAAAGAACGCTGATTCACAGTTGTCCTTAGGTGTTATATGTTACTCACTGATCAATCGTTACAATCGCTTCGAGGACATTAGGTGAGATATAAGTCGCATCTTGAGTCGACTCTTTAAGCAGGAAGAATATCTGAGACGCTCGATCTGCGAGCTGCCTAGCATCTTGCAGGTTTCCGCGAACACTCTATCGTTGAGCAGCAGTTATGAGAATGTTTAATTAGGAAACTGCGAGCACATACCTCGCACAAGGTCACTATTGCCAATATCGCCCCAACAGCACTTTTCAACGGAGGAAAGGCGTCGGCCGACTGGTACAGAGCCTCCACCACGACTAGGAAAGCAGCAAGCCCCATTCGCGCCGAATCCCGAACTGCACTACAATTCCCTCCGCGGGTGACCCCTTCATCTATCACGACTAGTTGCATTGCTTGCACGTTTTTCTCGGACATGGTTGCAGGTAGTCGATTGTCGTGGATGTCGGCTGAAGAGACAGTAACGGGGAGGAGAGGGGGATGCGGAAAAGGGGAATCTCATCGACCTAGGCGTCAGCGCTAAGTTTGTGAGGGCAGTGCGGTGAGTGAAGAGCCAACTTGCCATATTCGTAGCGATACCAAAGAGAGAGCTTTGGAAATGGAAGAATGCCACAAACGCATAGCCAAGGGCGCTATTAATCGTAGTAAATGAAGCAGGGCTGCGAGATCAAGGGCACCCGTGTAACACTGTGCAACGTTTGCATACGAGGGTGGTGCGCGTGGATGAGGTACCTTCCCGGATAAATCGGTGTGTGATTACTGTACTAGGGAGCTTTCAGGACGGAAGAATGTTACAAACACATGGCTGCCGCTATACCAATGAGACTATACAAGCGCCCGCAAACTGGGAGGCGATGCGCTCGGGAGCAATTGCCATTTTAAGCCTACTTGAGCATGACAGAGTCTCTATATTCAATGTCTAGATCCTGAAGTCATAGGTAGTCGGATTTGAACGAACGCAGCGTCTTTTCTTGTATGCCTTCATCATTTTTCTGTATTTGCTATGCGTAATCTTTGCACCTGTCGTAGATCCTGTAAATCGGAGTCCTCCGGTATAAAGCAATTGCGATACAGGAAGTCTTGTCGTTAGCCAGATATTGAATGACCTTGAAGTATTTCTAATATAGACGTAAATGCCGAAATGGTAGACGCGGAGACAAGCGATGCAGCCTGGGATTGTTCTCCCGATGGTCCACCGTGCTTCGAGGTTGATCAAATTAGCATCATTGTCGACATCGGGAGGCATCCAGGAAAGTAACCATATATCTTCGAGGTGGCTAAGGGAATGTTAAGAGGGAAGATGGAGGTAGCGAAGGCGGAAATCTGAGATAGTAGGATAAAGGAGCGGTGCGAGATAGAAAAATAGGAAGTAAATGCAACGCGGTCAGAGGAAGAGCGTGGATACTACGGTGGATCTTGCATTGCAGCAAAATGTGATAGGGCCTACGCATGGGCTTGCAGTACGAATAGCTATAGTGGTTATGAATAGAGATTGCTGATATAGGGGCGAATTGTGAGGCAGGCCATGTTATAGACGAGTATTTGCCTAAGTCTGTTCTTCACTAGTTCGAAACTGCGTCAAATGAAGTGACAGCGCCGCGGCTGCAAACGTGCCAGATGGAAGCATGGATCCCGGAAGCTACTTCAAGCATTCTCGAATGTACGTTGAATTGAGGGTGGGTTGTTGACAAGAAAGTTGGAAGCAAAGATGATAGTGAAGATAGACAAGCGCGCCCGCTCTCGGAGGCTGCCGAGGGCCCTGATATGCTTACTAACTTGGAGTTATTACTATGTTTAGAATAGGTTTGGCGGGCGGTGAACTTGAAGTTGAACTTGCACTTCAAGTTCAAGTGAATTTTGTTGACTTGTCGCTCTGATCATTCATGGCTTTTTCAATGCCATTTCAAGAATCATGGGTCCCGAACACTATGCGAACAAGAAACAAACAGTTGGCATTTTCATTGGACGCCTGTTGACCACCATTCCTGCCATCGATGCCTCTCAACACTGACAAAAAGCTTCCCTGGCCGCGCGGTTTGGATCAAGAACGCATGCGAGATAATCGTCCCGAGAACCTCCTGGAGTGGTTGCTCTGAAGGAGTCAGCGGAGGATCGGCTAGTCTGTACGGTAGAGCTTGACTTGGAATGGGTGAACAAGCTAAAGCCGGGGCAAACAAACAAGGACCTTTTGCATGCGATTACTTGGCGCCTTCCGCGCCTGCTTCGCAATAACTCGCACGTGGAGAAGGTGTTCACTGACTTGGAGAAGGGACTGGCAAAGGCCGTGGTGCATCTGATAAATGAAGGTGCATTTGGACGCAACCATGGGCTTGAGCTGCCGCGGAAGGTATGTACTCGGATTTGTTGTATATTGTACTTATACTGAATAGCTACCAGCATAGTCCCTTCAGGTCAGATTGCAACGATGATGATGATGCTGGGGAGGTCGAAGCTGCCGCTAGGCCTCATCCTCGAGCGGCTAGAACAGCGAACGACCCTTCGGCAATCTCAAGTGTCCATAGGTCAAGAAGCTCTTATCCGGACGACGACGAGTTCCTATGGCAAGGCATGGCATCCCTCAATTCCATCGATGATGAGGAGGAACTCCTCCCAATCGGACATAGGGTGTACAGCACGGTGGAAGGGAATTGGTGACGATATTGGAGCTTTTGGAGAAGAGGAGGAAGACGTCGGTCAGGAATGAGGAGAAGACGAAGAAGAGGAGGACGAAGAAGACGTCTATCCGGATAGATATGGCTTTGCCTCGCCATTCAACGCCTCTCAACCGGTGCACGTCCCTCAGCCCATGTTTGTGGTGGTTCCGATGGACAAGATGTTCCCATTGGCCTTCGGTCCACCTGCCCAGACGCATTTCTTGGTTTCAAATACGCCCCAAGCTCATCCTGTTGCTTGGTGTTCGACTCAACCTCAATCACATCAGCCTCAACCACAATCATATGGAACGATGCCTAACTTGAACCCAGGAAGCCGGGACATACAAGCAGCGAGGACTAGAGAAGCTCGTCCTATACATACTGCTTCGGTTGTCAGCCAGTCTTCGCAGCGACGCCCGTCCTACCCATCCTTCAACACTCTGACCTCTCCCTCGCTTCGTCAAGGTCCATCTAGGCCTTCCCGCACACATCGCGGCGCTCTCGGTGAATGTGGACCGCTCCGTTAGTCAAGTTGGACTCCTGGTCTGCTCGTCTCTGAGATTGAGCAAGAGTCTAGGCGATGCGCACGCATCAATCGCGCGAATTGACTGCGCAGCAGTGGTCATCCATCTTTCGAGCACATCCTGTATAGTTGTTTTCTGTTTGCAATTCTTCTAATTGTTTGTTTTTCTTGGTCTACCTTTTTGTCGTCTACAGTGGCCTTCCATTGCAATTGTATTGCGAATGAAAGCTATGTTTCTCCATTTCATCTGTATTTCAGGAATTTCGAAGACATGATGCACATTACAATGGCTTCGCCGGGCCCGCATTTCGAATGTTCGTCTATTAAGGGCTACGTGCAGCGAGAAGCGGTAAAACAGTTCCCGTCAAGAAAGTCTAAAGCAAAGTTGTCAAGAAAGACCGATGGGTTTCACAACGTTTAATGGAGGTCATCTCTGGGCTTAATATTGACCGTTCGGCTGACTTCAAATCGGATTTAGATTATAACTATTCGTGAATGGCAGTACAGATTGATTAATGAGTATCTAAGTGTATGTTAAGAGGAATGGAAATAACACAGAGAAAATGGGAGGAATGTGAGCTGGAAGGAGAAACGGGCAAAGTGCAGAGACGACAGAAGAGTGGTGGTAAAGAGAGGGTGGAACGATGTGGATTGGGATGATTACGATGTAGGTGCAAAGTGGGCAGAGGAAGGACGTATAGCAAGAATGCCACGTTGGATCTTGTATTGTAAGGAAGTTTGGTAGGGCTTACGCATGGATTTGCGATACGAGTAGCTGTCGACGTGATGAGTTGCCATTCAGCAATTGTCACAAATAGGACGAACCTGGCCTGCTTAACCCTTTCCTCCGGAAATTGTACCATCTGCGGCGGGGCCAAGTAGTACATGACCAGTCTCTTCAACGTGCCCATGCCGCTCTCCCGACTCGATCTCCTTCTCGACACCGCCAGCTCGGACTAAAAGCGTGTCTTCCTTGCCCGCCCTTGTGTCGTTGTACCTTCGCTGTGCTGAGGGTCCGCACGATAGCTGCTCGAGCGGTAAGGACAGATGGCACGCGCGCAATTGAGCACAAGGTTTTAATCACAGCACGGTGCGTCGAGATCTCGAGGATAGGTTTGCTTGAGCGTAAAAGAGCACTCGACTGTACTGCTGGGGCCAGAGACGATGTGCGGAGATAGGGGCGCAACGACGGGCGGGCCATTTTATAAGAGTGGACGAGCAGTGCGCGAGTGTGATAATGATTAGCTTGAAGAACGGATCTAAGCTGCGTCAAATGAAGTGACAGCGCCGCGACGGGCACGCAGACGTGCTACATGGCAATGTGCAACCCGCATGCTGCTTCAAACAGACTTGAAGCGCACTGGTGTAAGACTAATTGGGTTGGATGAGCAGCGGGAAGACGAGGAGTAGTTCTTGACAAGGAAGTCTGAAGCGTAGATGGTAGTGAAGAAAGAAGACGACGAAAACGACCAAAGAGCCTGTATCGGGTTAATTCGGGCTAATGTCACACCCTGCCCACTAGACGTTACTACACGTGACTGGTACTACTAGTGGCACGTGTGTGTGACATATGTGTTCTGCGCTCAGGCTTCCGACTCGGAGTCGTATCAGCAACTGACACCTCAACCCGTTCCTCAAACGTCATTCATCCGATTACTCTTTTCTCGATTCTAACTGCCGAGCTGTCGCTCCACCTTCCTTCAGCGCCGTGGCTCAAAACTAAAACTCCTGGGTACGGCAGGCGCGTTTAGTCCTATGGTTAAAATGCTCGTGCTTTCCTTCGATGTTGCAGCCTTTGTAGCATTCACTCAGCAGTCTAGATGATGGGAAACTCTACGTATCGGCCGGAGAAAAGGGCAATGATATGCAATCTGTTGGACTATGGTACTGAGGCTGGGTCAACGGTAAGCCCAGTGATATTTCTCTTTTCAATAGAGTTTATACTCAACGCTCTTTGATATGACATCGGTGCTGTGCTGGGGAGCACGCTTTTCAGATAGTCTCTTCAGGCAGCTCCGACTAGCAGATTTCTAATAGGGAGCCAAAACGGGCCTTCTGGACTTCCATCCTCAGATGTCTCACTTTCGAACAATCCTCTTTCTTCTTTTCTTCGTACTTGACAGTAGCAATCTCTGAGACTCTGCTGGAAGGGCCTATACTAACAGGCGTTGTATGCCAAAGACTCCTTGATCTCGGATGACTATCGGCCTCCAATAGGTCTCCGTAATGGCGGTGGTGAGTCAATACTGACTTCGTACTATTAGCGTTGTTGGCCGTGACTCTCCAAACCTCTGGAAAGGACCATCCTTTGCCTGTGGATATTTATCTCTGGCTCTTACCACTAGCCCGACATAATCGTGTGGTAGTATATAGAACTGTCCTTGAAGTCAGCCTGCGCTCTAGATGGGACAACATTAATATCCTAGCGAAGCTATTTAATGAATGTTCATCCGGTCATATGCGGCCCGCTTACTTTCCATAATATAGGATCAAAACCTCGCATCTATGTCAAGATGCCTTACGGGACCTTGTAGCAGGAGTGTTCCATATAGCACAAGTCCCGGTACATGACGCTTTCTTGCGTTGCAGAGTGTGCAGACTGACTGTTATAGGCTGCTTCCACTTTAGATACGATGTTGATCACCATCCCGAAGATGATGTCAACGGAAACATGTTCACTTCAGCTAACCCACTTGCGAAAATACGGTTCAAGCATGCACAAGCAGACTCTGATGCCTTGCATCGTTTGGTATCTAATCACGTCCAGACATATGACGATTTGTTAAGGAAATATGGTGACCCAAATTGTCCTCCGAGCAAGGACGAAGGTAATTTAGTTCACCGTCCGGTGTTTTGACATATACGGTACATATCACGCACTCATTATGGATAACAGAGCTCAGAGATAGTGAAATTCTAGAGTAGCAAACAATATGGCCTTAGACGAAGGCCGCAAAAAAAGTAATAATAGCCGCAACTGGTCGTCGAACGACTGGAACTAGGAATACAATATAAAGACTTTCGGTGCAAACTACTCCACGTCCGCACAGTAAGTACCCTCGGATCATAGTACTCGCGAAACACCCGAACAATGATTGCCTTTGAAGAACTCGTTGTTTTGTCTTCCCGTGCCATCGCCGCCGTATCTTCTGTAGCCCCAATGTACATTGTCAGAACGATCTCCTGCCATCGATCATAGGAATCCGCACCGGAGAACTTCTGCAGTAAAGAAGTGAGTATCATTTTTGTCTTCAAATTTCGACAGAGTGAAATCTCACCCGGCAACCTCAAGCTGATCACCGTCGGAACGTCCCATACACTGATCATCCGGTTTGCTTTAACTTGAATGCAATATAGATGGATGAAATCGAAGAGTGAAGTTTATGAGACCTTTGAATGTCGACGTCTGAGACATCCAAAAACAAATAGTACACTGACAATACGCTCACGTGAGGTCGAGGATCTATGTCTCGTCTTACTGTCTCATTTGAGGCCAGGCGCGATCAACTCAGCAGATATTCTTTTCTAGCTCACAGTTGCTTACCTCTAGCCCATTTCCATTAAAGCTAAGGCAATTAATGACTGTCGGATTTCTCCACCAGCGTTAGTGGCACTGCTTTCGTTCAGAAGAGATAGGTAACAATAAGATTATTGGTCAAGAAGTGTGGACTCCATGGGTCAATATGTTTTGTTGGATTAGGTGGCGGTACACCAAAGTGTCGCAAGGAAATTTGTCAAAAGATTGCATGTGAGGTAGATGCTCGGCCTTGTACAATCTCGTCAGGGGTACATATGGACCCATTGAGAATATGAGCAATTAGTTCGGAGTCCGGATTCCAAAAAAAAAGGTGCGATGGAGCAGGAACCCCAGGGGTTTGGTTTAAACCAAAGACAGGAATTCCTGTCAAATGGTAGTAATTTTCGTAGGTATCAGTTCCAGTAGAAACCATTTTTATTTCTTTGGTAGAAATTCTGGTAGGAACTAATTGTTGGTAGGTTCTAACTATTGGTCAGAACTACTTTTGGTAGTTATTGTGGTTGAAAGTAAGGAATTAACTATTCAGGCACCTCACTTCGTCTGATGCAACGTATATCGGGACAATTATAGTGATAACTATGTATGATAACAAAAGGAGAATAATCGAACCTGTCTAACAACAGGCGGAATTGAACTTCATTCCATAAAATTACATAATCAAGCAACTCAATACAAGTACATATACTAATTTCGTACTTCAATACCACCACACTACAAAGCTGATAAGATATTTGTCTTAATAAACATTAAGTAGGCATTGAAGTTTGTTTGATGTATATGAAGTCTTAATTTAGCAAAACCTTTATGAGCCTATGGATGAGTTGTACTGCTGCTAGAGTCCTTTTATGGAAGTTTAGAATTTTCTTATTATGGAAGTTTGAGCATTGAGGGTTCGAGTCGTTCTTGTGTTTGTAAAGTTAATTTTGTTGGTTTCTATTTCAAGTTACTACTATCTACTATAATTCCAATCAAACTGCACGAAACAATTGCTACCGATGATTAAACTTACTACTGAACTAATTTCTACCAGGGCTAGTACCTACCAAAATTACTACCATTTGACAGGATTTCCTGTCTTTGGTTTAAACCTAAGCTCCTGGGGTTATTGGAGGCTGGCTAGTTTGCACAAGAGCTTGCTAAGCAAGCCCGCATGGCGGCAAGGCTTCGCAAATTAGAAGCTTGCCTTTTGCGGAAAAGAAGCTCCAAATTGGGATCCTCCTTTGGGGAACTCCGAACTGTCAAAATCGCGTGTAGTGTCATAATATACCACAACAACGCGTTTACGCCCATTGCAGCCCCCATTCCCTTGTCCTCGCATCCCCACAGTACTTTGCTCACCACCTTCAAGCTCGTCCTTGTGCATTGTGCTATGATGATCAAGGTATGTGGTCTCTTTTACTAAGATATTAATCTTTCTAATGGAATATATATACAGGAAACTATGCAAACACAACATTGTAAGAGTGCCAGCAGGTGATACTATTGACCTCGAAGCAGAGAAGGCTGAAGGCAGATGGCGGCGACGGGGCGTGACACGGAAGCGGAGGAAGAAGGGCGAGCCGGAGGCAGAGGAATCTGTTGATGAAAGTGGGTAGGCAAGGACTGGTGGTGCTGGGACGGACGGCGAAGGCGGCCAAGAGGCGGAATCAGACAACGAGTGGGATTGGGGACCAAAGGCGCAGTCGGGGACGTGCATACTAATGCGAGAATGCTAAGTGACATTTTGTCTGATGCTTGTGCTTTTTGTCTTGATTGTTTTACTTACACTAACAGGCGAAGGAGTTTACTGTAAAACAAGTCATTGTAATGTGTGTAAATCATCCTTAATATTGTTGAGGCAATTATTTGTGCAACAAGTATTCCAACCGTCTAGAGTTGGAGCAGAATGAAGCTATCTGTGAGGCTCACGATGCTATTCAGGAACTCCAGTCGCAGCTCGAGCAAACGCAGAGTTTACATCAGGCACCGTCCAGGCATACAAGAAAGAACGGGAAGAACTTATAAATTCAACAATTTGAACGTGGTGCAATGGCGTCTGTAGCCGAGAGTCAATGAATGGGTGAGCACTCAGACATCCTGAACTTGAAAGGGGACTCGAAAAGAGATACAGAGCTCGTTCGAGGCATACTGGCATGTGATGAGGATTGATGCAGCCATCATTGCGTGAGGAAGCTTCTGGATGTTAACACCACTATAGTATACTGTGTTGTAGGATATGCACAATTACATACACTATTTTGCATTGAGATCAATGCAGAGTGCACTGTTTAAGGGGGTATTTCAAGTTGGGCTTGCGGGCATCAACAGAAACCGATGAGCTCACTCGCCGTGCCAGGCAAATCCCCCTTCTTGATATGGCATACTTCTAATTTGCGAAGCCTGCTGTCATGCAGGGTCTGCTTAGCAAGCTCTTGTGCAAGCTAGCAGGCCTTTATTGGATGGAGACGGGCAGACATGTGCAGATGACGGAAGTCATAGGAAGACAATTTCGGTTTCCCACCTTCAATTATTTGAAACTCCGATCGGAACTTTCTGAACTTGATGTCGAAGTTGTCGTCTTACGCTTTTTTTCCCTCAGTTTCGCAACTCGCTCACCTGCCCTTTCTCGTAATGAGCATTGATGAGTCCCGAAGAAGCTCCTGAAAGCGTAAACTGAAGGCAATGAACGATGATCTCAAATACTCCGGGCAGGGTATACAGTTCAAAGGTGATGTCGTCGATCATTTGAATTGAAGCGTTTGATGTCATTTCTTACGGAGTATCGGTTATACCTGAACAGACAACAACTTACATGTAAATGTCAAGTACAAATAGTCATCTCGATATATCGTTATGCTTCGCTAATGGCAACCTGCATGATCTTCGTCGCTCCACTGCTTCTTTCCTCACGAGTGAAACTAAATATAGAATAGCGTCCGCTCCTCTCGGTCTCTGCTATCGAGCACATTACGAGTGTGCAGCTTCCAAGCTTAGCCCAGGTCTGGCTGCGCCTTATTTAGTGAAAGAATCCCGCACTGTCCGACGTTTCCTCCACCGTTTCTCGTGAGTTTTACCTTCCTTACCTCAAGAGTCGACCAATAGTTGACATATTGGACAGTCAGCTGGTGAAACGTGTGCTGAGATGAATGGCTTTCCCTCCGACTCGGATAGTAGGCTACAGCCTGTAATCGAACGAATACCGCTAGAATATAAATGGACGACCATCAATCTCTACTCATCCCCCTACCGCCCAAGATATCCCATCTGACGACCCTACCGCCACCCCTTGAACTGTCGTAAACTTGCCCAGAAATGACTTCACCTACCCCCTCTACAGCTGCTAAGGACCCCGCTCATCTCCTTGACCTCGTCGCCGCTATCCAGACCTCCGTCCAGGATGTCATCAGCGAGTACCAGGCTGTCGGAGCTGTTGTCCAGCCGCTGGATGGCCCAACAGCGTATGCCAGCGGTGGACCATTTGATACACCCGAGAAAATGTCGCCGAAGTACCTGCACGCCGTCCACCTCATAGAGGCAGCCTGCGAGCAGCTTTGCGCCACCGTGGTGAGCCCGGCGCTCTCGCTTGTCAATGTACGTCGATCCACGCCGATCATTGCTCCGCGTCGCCCTGACCTGAGATCGCTTTGCATTATCTCCTCGATCTGATCTGATCTGATCTTCTATCTCTACCCTGGTCCGCCTTACCCAACTCCAGAAAGGATTCGCGGTGAGTCTGATTCCTTGAAGAGGACGTGGCGTTCTTTGGGCGCGGGCGACTGTCTCCGCTTGGGCTCCGTTTTAACTCAGACCTTCGATTTACAGTTTCACGATTCGGCTTGCCTTCAGTTTGTCGTCTGGATGAAGATACCAGATATCCTAGGAGAGAAACCAGACGGCGTTCCTGTTGATGATGTCGCAGCGAAGATTGGCGTGGAGAAGGACAAGGTTGCGAGAATCCTTAGGTTCCTGTCCACGAAGCATATTTTCACGGAAGGCAAGTAATAACCTCCATTCCCGTTTGTCTGAAACTTACAGCGTATCTACTCAACCCAGTGAATCCAAACGTATTTGCGAATAACAGACTCAGTATACAGTTACTATCGGGAAATTCGTGCTACGACTTCTTGAAGCTCATGTATGTTTCGACAATTGTGTCTATAGCTCTTATACTGAGACTTTCTTGCACCCATAGCACTTTCGACTGCTTCAAGCCAGCATCGATGCTGTACGAGACTTACGCGGAAAAGTCCATCTCTGAGTCTGCTCCACAGACAGCGTATGAGCGGTGTTTTGGCGCACCGATGTTCACGGACCTTCACACAGTAAGTGTCGTTGAACGCCTTTGTTATCCGGGGCTCGAACTTCGCAAGCTGACTCTATCTCAGCCCGAACACAAGGAAACCGCTTTGGTACGTCCCAATGTGCGCTGCACATCTAGTCAACCCTCACTGAGGCAACTTGCAGCGCTTCAATAAGGCCATGGTGGGCTGGGGAGACATCACGGGAAGGAATATGTTCGCGAAAGGCTAGTGGAACTTCTTTCGCGCGTCTCTGTTGATGACAGGCCGTACGTACTCATGAAGTTTGAGTAGTATACCCATGGGCATCTCTCCCGAATGCGATTAGCGGAAAGATCACGCTTTGCGACGTCGGTGGCGGAACTGGCCATGCGCTGCTTGCGGTCCTGAGAGAATTCAAAGATATACCGTATAAGGCCGTGGTGCAGGACATGCCGAACATGATTGAGCAAGGGAAGAAGGTGCGGGGGTCCATGTTGCACTTCTTCAGTTAATTTGCTAATTGTGTCTTAACACAGCATTGGGAAAAGGAGCTGCCAGTCGCGCTTGAAGGCGGCAGAGTCGAGTTTGTGCCAATCGACTTCTTCAAGGATGTACCGGTTTCCGGATGTGACGTATACAACGTACGTATCCCCTACGCTCTTTTGTAATGTGAACTAAGAGCTGACATATACGCATTATTTGTAATAGATTCGCCACGTTCTGTAAGTAAAACTTGTGCGGAGTGGAGGATATACCTGAGCAAATAACTGACCCCCGGCGATTAGACATAACTGGTCAGATACAGACTGTCTTAAGATCCTCACGAATACGGTCGCTGCCATGAAGACCATTCCAGAGAAGAAGGACACTGTCCGGCTTTTGATGAGTATGTTCGAAGTATTGCTTTAATTATGAGTTGGATATGCTAATGCACACCCCCCGACAGACGACATCGCGTTCCAATCGCAAGCACAGCCTGAAGGACAATATCAGCCTGCTGACCTCGGGAAGTCTCGCGTCCTCGCCTTGGACGTGAATATGCTGGTCCTCCTAGGCGAAGCCAAAGAACGTACGGTCGAAGATTACGTGCAGCTCGGGTACGTATATGACTCTATACCTTGCTGAAAATTACACTTATAATGGGTGATGCATAGATCGTCTGTTGGGTTGAAATTGCTGAACATTTACAATACCGGACCTACGCATGAGGCGATATTGGAGTTCGGTCTTGCCTAACCCGAGCGAGAAACATGTCCCTTGGGAGCTAATGAGCTTCACGAGCTAGTCAGCTGCTGGAGATAAATCTATTTTCTATTAAACCTGTGATTATGATGAATGCAATGGATTCCTATGAAATATGAGCATGCGCGTTCGCCGTTCGGTCGGCGATTTAAAATGAGTTCAACTTGAAGAAGAACGCGTGTGCCTAAATATGGACACATATCCATCCTTTCTTTCACTTATAACACTTGCACTGTTCCGGTGCTGGAAAAGCACGAAATCAGCACTGCCATCCGGAAATGAATAGCAGGTTAAGTTTTAGGCATGGCTTCCACTTCGATGCCTCGTGCATACCTGGCTATGGTAGTGACCTAGGAGAGTGGAGGGAGCGCACAGCGCTGGCTCGAAACCCCCTGTTACTACGTGCGCGGACTAATACACGTGTAAGTACCGACCTTTGCTTTACACTCTCTTCGAACTCGACGCACTGAATACTTTTCTATACCTTATTATTGCTTGAGCGAGCTGGAGCGTCATGACCGAAAGAATGGAAAGACAGGACAGCACTGCTTCTAGGCGAAGCTGGATATCAATGCAAAATCACATCCGAGCCTCGATGGTTCCCTCGCCTCGAAGACCTTCCATAACGACCATTCCAAACCCGCTGAGCACACCTGTTCAATATCCTCCAGATCCGAACTATCCTGGGTCATATCCTTACAAACCGGACAGCCAGGGGTACGGTGTACATACGCAAACAGGCTACACTAATCCACCACACGATGGAGGTACCTATTACGATCCTCAACGTGAAGACTACGTCGAACGTGATACAATAGATCCAGAACAAACACATTACGACGATGGCGTTAGCGTTAGCGATGAAGAACACAGGGATTTTGACGGCCGAGATACAGACATCACCGACATGGAGGAGGTCCAGGCAGAGGCTGGTCAGAGACCGTTTACATATGATCAAGAAGACGAGCTGGACTTGTCGAACCGGATCCCTCAATCAAACCGTTGGGAGAAAAAACGTCGCTTCATGGGCGGGTTCAAATTCTTGAAGCGAATACCGAAGCTCATTGGCCGCAAGAAGGTCTCTCAGCTACCACCCAACCAACGACAATCGCTCTTCAACGAACCGAAAGTACCGCCCTCTCATGCGCACCCTGAGACTCCACGTATTCGTGTAACACAATTCTCCAACGATAATGGCTCGCACGGCTCGTTGAAGCGCGCGACGACACGAACGGATACGGTACTCGTTCCTCCTCCTTCAGCAACTGAAATCGACTTTGGGAGGGCTAGTCATGATGCTCGAAGTCATTATCTATCGTCCCAAGTCGGTCGATCAGGTAGCCACCACTCTCATCAGTCGAATAACAGCATCAGAACTCGTACTTTGTCAACATCTATGAGGAGCCCTGGAGGCGATATACAGCATCGCACATCTCACAGCAATATTTCCCATCACCCTTCCTCGCACTCCAGCGATATACCTTCCAGCTTTCAGCCACCACACAACCCGCCTCCCAGCATCGTGAAACGTCACTCCAGCTCTTCGACTAATGCGTCAGTCATCACTTCTCCCCAGATGCACCTCGTACAGATTGCGCACGCCCTGCGCGACTTCCACCACATGCCGTGGCACGACCCGCACCACACCACATCCGTCTACGTGCCCGAGATCTGTTCTGGCCGCTCGAAACATCGCGTCCACACTGTGAAACACTCAGATAAGGTTCGGATGGTGGATGCTATCGAGAAGGAAAGCAATTCGTGGTACCGTCCATCGGACGAGCAGAGGAAGAAGCTACAGGAGAAGGGAAAGTGGCCTCCACCGTATGCACGCAGGCAGGCGCAGGAGCCATCACGGGTAGCAGCGGCAGGTGGATCCGCGCGTGCACCTGCAACTACGAACCCGCAGCCTCCCATGCCTCCCATGTCTACCTATCAACAAACACCAACCTATCTAACGAGGCAGCCTTCCCAACCGAACGCGGTGCCTCGCGCTCCAGAAGGCATGGTTCCAATGCAGCAACTCTGGCTCGTCAATGGCTTCGGACAACCCTGCTTTGGTCCCGTATGGAGTATGCAGCCGAGCTACACGACTGTTAGCACGAACATGTCGGGGACTAGTGCAAACAGCTTTGCGCGCCCAGCAGCTGCAGTCGGGCAGCCAGTCCAAGCCGCAGTCCAAGCTCCTTCTCGACCGCCAAGCGCCTCAGGTCGGACCACCATACGCCCCAGCAATAGCTTGAGCGGAGGCTCTGTGCGTGGACCACCTCAGCAGGCGCCGTATATGTTTGCTGGTATGGGTGGGATGCAGTCACCTCCGACATACTATCCACAGATGTCCCCAATTCCGTATTCTCCGGTAGTGCCGCTTCCACCGACTGGTGTTCCTGCTGGTTTCATGCCGACTATGCCCCAACCAGCTCCAGCAAATGTGCAAACTCCCACTTGAATTACTGCTATATCAACATGTTATCGTAACTTAACACAATCTATATTACGCCTTTGCAATCTCAATCTGTATGTTGTTAGACTGGAAACAGTTGTGAATCTAACGCGCAGGAATTAGATAAATATAACAATGTATTGCGACAATATATTTATGTAGCTTTCTATGTTATTGAAGTGTTCATTGGGGGAACAAGATAAAAATCTAACAGTGATCTGAGGTGACCGTAATAAACCGGTTTAAACTTACTGCTAGACATAGCAGCACCATCAAACGCCTTCGTGGCGCTTGAATCTTCATCGGTCCACCATGTGCTTTGACTACGCTAACTCGTTTCTCCCTCATCTTGTGTGCGCGAGCCGAGGCAGACCGGATCGCATCTCCATGAGATTCAGTCTGTGCTTTGGACGCAGTGAATTACGACGGAAACTTCAATATAGAATAGACATCCGCCGTCGGGAAGCCACAAGAACCACAACCAGCCCACTATGAAGTGACTGGTCTGCTTCTGATCGCGTCGATACAGTTCGACTGGGAATGATTATGATGTAATTATAGGAATTCTTAATTCTTATCTCCTACAAACAAATGCAAGTCTAAAATTCTTTATCTCATATCGTGAACACCCAAGTCATTAGGAAAGAAAGTAATCGATAGCAAGTATGAAACAGTCATAATCATCAATCAAGACGCAAACGGCGAAAGACCAGCAGCCTGGATCTTCGCAGGGTTCTCCGCATTCAGCGCTTGCACGAGCTGGATTAGTTCGGCCCTAACCTCATCTCCAAGTTGGTCGGGACCTGATGGGTCGAGGACGTGGGCGAAGACCGGGAGCAGCTGGTCGAGGTACGGCGCGATGACGCCTGGCACGCGGCGGAACAAATGGAAGAGTGCGCGGAACACGGGCCTGTTCTCGAGGAAGTCGTTCTTCAGCGGCAGGATCCCGACGATCACAGGAAGGACCTGGTCCAACGGGATTGCCTCGCTGTTCTTGAGGATCATACGCGAGACGGCGCCAGCTGCGTTGTCGCGCGCGTTGAGCTTCGCGGTGGGCGCATCGGACGGGACCTCGAAGAGTGGGCGGAGTGCGGCGAGCAGGTGCAGGTATTGAGGGGAGAGATCGACTGTGCTGTGTTCGACGAGGACGCCGACGGCGAAGGCGGCGTTGCTGTGCACCTCGGGCTCATCGTCAGAAAGGGCCTGGTAGAAGAGCTCGAGGAGAGGCAGCGTTGAAGGCGAGATTGCGCCTTTCATCCCATTGATTATCTCAGCGAGCGCGCCAATAGACGACGAACGATCGCTGAGCGAGCGTTTCTTTCCCTGCAGACAAATTATTAGCCTTAAACTACAGAGAACATAGAGATGACTTACGTAGAACTTAGAGATCAAAGGGAAGAAGGTTTGGAAGGCCGGCGCAAAGTCTGCACCGAGCACAGCAGCGAGCGCCGCCACCAGATCACCGGCGGAAGAAATTAGCACCGAGTCGTATTCTGCCTGGTCCTCCAGCGGTTCATCCTCCTCATCCTGGTCCGGATCTTGCTGGCAAAGCGCCTTTTGTTCCAGGATCTGCATAGCAATGTTGCAGATCTCTTCGAGGTCTGTGATGGGAATTAGAGGAATTCAAACTATAGGAGTATCTAGGAACTTACGGCCTTCAAGGAATGCAGGACCGACGGTTTGAAGAGTCTCGGCTAATCCGACGCAGAGGGCAGAGACGACAGACCTGAACAAAGAAAGAAGTCAGTATCGGTTGTGTAAACATAAGAATATGATCAAGATCAGAACAGAATCCATATTTAGTCTCATGAAGCATCGAAGTGAGCTGAGTTAAAGGAGCTCATCATGTAAAGTGCACGGGAAACTATAACTCACTTGTCATCCTCGGTCTCATACATGTCCAGCAGTGGCACCAGCGCGTGCGCGATGAGGTCTTTGACGTTTTGATGGAGCGGCACAGCGATCGCTAAGCCGGGCTGCCAATCCTGCGGCTCACTCAGCTTGTAGAAGGTCTTGATGATCTCGAGGATGCTCTCCGTCGCGCTCTTCCGGATACCCTCGTAGTAGTGGGGAAGGAGGTTTATGAGCTCGAGCACGGACGGCTCAACGTACGGCAGGAAATGTTGACCCGTCGCGGCGAAGACGGTGCCGATCGTGTCTGCGGCGATTTCCTTCTCCACGGCGATGGCTGAGTTGACCTCGAAGAGCTTGTCATCGCTGATAGATTCCGTGTCGTCGTCAACCTCGATGGTCGCGTTCGTGTTCTCGTCCTTGATCTTGATAGCAGAAGTTGCGGAGTCGCCGGTGGTGAAGAACTCAGTGAGCTCCTTATCTACTGCAAGAGAATGAGCGAGGGTGAATGTGGATTCTAAGAAATGCTCACCGGAGCCTAGGGATTCGTCCTGCTTGATGCTCTCCAGCAACGCTGGTACTACCTGACTGATGTAGGGGGCGAACTCATCTCCAAATACCCTGGCCATCACGCCAAAGAAGAGGAAGCTGCACTCCCTCAGGCGCGCGTTGCCTGTCTTGATGCCGTCGAAGGCCTGCGTCATCATATCTGCGAAGTACGGGCGGAATGCCTCTTTTCCTACCGCCTCAGCAAATGTGCCCACCGCATCCATAGCAATACCCCTCAGCTCCGTCTCCTCACCCTCGCCGGACAGGACGAGGAAGTGCTTTAGCTTGTCCATCGTCGGTGCGAAGTACGGCAGGAAGTTGCCTCGCGACGCGTGTGCAGCCGACCCGATCGCGCCGGTGACGACGGCCTTGACCTTGATCGGCGCGGTGTCGAGCAGGCCAGAGAGGCGCTCCATGAGCAGCGCGAGGTAGCCCTCAATGACGTCCTGCAGAATTTCCAGTAGAGCGTCGAGCGCTGTGCAGGCCTGGCGCTGGGTCGCTGGGTCGGCGACGAGGGCCATGATGGCGGGGACGAGTGCGGCGTGCTTGCTGATGCACTCGTCTTCGACCCACTCGCAAAGGCAGCCGACAGCCGTGCAGGTGGCGCGGCGCACTCCGGCATCGTGGTCTTGGAGACCCGCCTCGATTAGTGGCCAGACCTGCGGCATGAGCGGTGTCATGTACTCAGAGCAGCCCTCCACGGCAACACCGAGAGCCATCATCGCGCCGCGACGGGCATTGGGGTCTGCGCTCGACATACCCTGCTTGATGAGGCTGCTGAGTGCGGGGAAGACCTGTGCTGGGGGAAGTGAAGTGGAAAGAGTGTCGATGATGCGCAGCGCGGAACGCGACGGTGCGTCTTCATCTGCATCGTCGGGCTCGGCTTCGGTCGTGATCGGCATGAGGCCTTGGAGAATTGCTGGGGCGAGGCCAAGAGACTGGACCTTCGATTTTTTGCTGCACAATGGTTAGATGGGATATTTAGACAGACAAGTAACACTCACTATTTAATTGTCCATGACAACGCATTGAGAGCCATGATTCGTATCTCTTCGTCAAGGTTGGCGTTGGCACCGGCACGAAGGAAGAATTCGACGAGTTGAGGTATAGCTTTGCTGAGCAAGGGTACCTCCTGCGATGTTTATCAGCACTAAAGAACTTGTAAAGTCTGAACCACGCACCAAAATCAGTAAGGTCTCAAAGACATCGAAGAGATGCCTCGCGCTCGGCTCGTCACCCGCCTCCGTGCACTCCTGCACCACCGCAATCATTGCCGGGAGCAACGCCTGGAAGGCCCGGATCTCATTCTTCTCCTCCGAGCTGATGTACTGCGCAATGACTCCCAGCGCGCGAACGGCAGTAACGCGAACCTCGCCGCTCTCTTGGTCTTTCAGGAGTTCCTCGAATAGCTTGAACAGGCCGGCGATGTGCTCCTGGAATCCTTCGACAATGCTCTCAAGAACGGTGTAGAGGACGAAAGTGCCGAGCTCGCGCTCGTGGACTTTGTCGGACAAGCAGCAGTCGCTGATGAGTTTAAGCAGGCCGGGCCACTGGCCCAGTGGCATCTCGATGGACGCGATCGCAGCGATGACACGTGCAGCTGCATGGCGAACGAGTTTTCTATAATTCATTTAGAGCTCAAAACGGCGAAGACAATGAAATGAATGGCATACGAAGGTTCACGAAGGGTGATCTTTGGGAAGTTATCCTTTATCTGCTTCCGATCTGACTGAGGAACATTGATCCACAACTCTCCCGATTTCTGCGAGATGCGCTTCCTGCATTCGACTGCTGCAAGTTGGCGAACCTGGGTTTCACGTTAGCGGTTTGACTGGTGAGATCGAAAAGAGGACGTACGGCTTCCTCAGGAGCTTGAGCAATGATTTGAATGAGAGCAGGGATGCATTCCGGGCTTTTGTAGTACGATTTGTTGAGCTCTGCAGTCGCCTATTGATAGGTTTGTTATCTTATGAGACACAAAAGCAAACAAAAAAGCGCATACAGCTTTGAGAGCAACGGTGTTGCTCTGAGTGAGTTGAAGAAGTAAAGCGTGAAGCCCTTGCAAAGCCTGTATGCGCAAGTTAATCAATAAAGAAATGTAAACGAAAGGTGATAGTACGCACGGCCATTGCTCGTCTTAGCAATCGTGCGGGTCGTAAAGGAGAGACAAAGAGAAAGGGAGGCGAATGGCGAAGACGATGGAGGAGGGTGCAAGGGTTTTGCTGCACTTGTCCTGGCGACGCCCAAAATTTTGTCGGACTTTCAAATTGAATGAGATTAGTCAGCAACAATAACATCAGGGAAACTTCCTTCTGCTTATGGCAACTGACGCGTCCTGACGCTTCCTGAAATGGCTGGCGCGTTGCTGAAGGGTTGCTACTTCGTCTGAAAATACACTGAAGGCCTTACCTCACTGAAATAAGGAGTGTTTCAGGATGCAAGCCATCTCTCAGTACATCAGAAAGCAAGTCAGGATTTCAGCGCTCAAGTGTTATAGGACTTAGTAGAATTTTCAACAAATTTTGTTGCGTCCAAAACAGGAAATTTGATGATGTTGGTTGAACTTGAAGGCGGACTTGTCGATGCCTCTTCCTCCTCACCATGCTGACTTACCGCACTCACTAAACTCCTTTTGACACCCTCTGAACTGGCACAGTGAAATCTGATTGTCAATCAGAACGCGCAGGACCCGACGCAGTACCAATCCACACGCAAGAACAATATCTACACACAGTCACCTCCCAACAGACGGGCGCTGCCATTCTACACTGTGCTGCCCAACAAGTTCGCCAATGCAGACTCGAGCAACAATGACATCTTCCAGACGATGTTCGAAAACGATTGGCGCGAGACGCAGCTGCACTTCGGTGTTGATGTTAGTGGCTTGGCGAACAAACTCGATAACCTCCAGGGCATGAGCATCAAGGGCATTTTCATTGCGGATACTGTGTTCGTGAACATAACATGGCAGGCAGACTCGTATTCCCCTCTTGACTTCACGACTCTCGACCCCCATTGGGGAACAATCGACAATTGGGTTGCCTTCATCGACGAATTGCATGCACGCAGGATGTACTTTATGATGGATTTAACTGTTGGTACCATGGGTGATCTTATTGGTTTATCTCGGTGAGTAATGCGAGTGACTAGCTATCAGCACGGCACATCTGACGGACTACTTACAACGCAGCCACTTCAATGAATCGACACCATTTGACCTTAATGAATACAATGTCGCTAGGAAGCGATCAAAGTATGCGCCGTGGGGATTCGATATCCACAAGGATTTGACAATTACGAATGAACACAACTTGTCTTGTACGCTTCCGAACTTCTGGGATGATACGGGTATCGAGCTCAATATCACAACCTCGATTGGTTGCATGGCATCAGAACTCGACCTGGAGGCCTTTGGTGTTCATCCGGATTGACAGTGTCAACTGACCAAGTTCGCATCCGTGCAAGATCGTCTGACGGAGCGGAGTCGGGCGATGCGAATGCGACGACGGTCGATATCAGCTTGGAATTTAACGTCCTAATGAACTGTGACCAGATGACGGCGAGCATCTCGTTCATCATCACAAGCTTCGACAAGGGTGGAAGCCCCTCCATCACCGCCGTGAACTGCGGAGCGGTTGCAAACCCCGATCCTGCAACGATTTTGGGTGCTGGGACGAGCTCGTGGGCGTGAAACGCGACGCTGACGGGCGTGTCGGACATCATTTTGAACAACCCGCCTTCGCAGGACGGCTCCCCGCCGACGAACGCACGCGACCATCTCCTCTTGCGCGAGGGCTCCGCCCGCAATCCCATGGTCTTCCCCTCCGTGGACTACGAGAACGATGTGTTCGGGTTTGACTCGGGCGCTGGGAAGTACACATTGACGCACCAGGCGCTGGCGCGGATATGTTCAGGTGCTCGTGGATTTACGGACAGAAGTTAGCTGGACGACGTGGACTGCGTATGAGGATGTGACGAGCATAGATAAGAGCTTGTTTGATCATGATGAAAATTGGTGGACAGGCGAGCATATTATTGTGCAATGTAAGCACTTTCACTCCTATACGTGCTGTATACTCACTGATTCGATTTGCGTTAGACTGGTCTGGTATTGCTGCATCAGTCTATACTGTTGTGCATGCGGACAGGAATTATACTCACCAGTGCCGTGTCCCTCACTTCCTCGCCCATGGTCCATTCATACGTGGGGTTTCGACAGAGGAGTGACCTTCCAGATGGACAATAGTGTCAACGGACGCTGGGAGCTCGAGGTCATCAGCACATGGCCGACGTACCTCCAGCTCAATCTGTTTGGGTTCGATGACTATTTCTACGGCGACACAGACGGCAACGGCGTAATGGACCGCCTCCCGCCCAATTCGGCTGCTCCCAACTACTTGAACATCAGTGCCCCGCCGCACCTCGCATGGACGCTGGTCATGGACCACACGACGCTGCGGTGGAGCCTTGAGCCGCGTGGGGGAGAGCCCGTGGGCGCTATCATGTACGCACTACCGGTACGCTGGCAGTGGCGGTCTTCATGTGGAACTTCTATGGGATCAAGTACAACCAGTGGGGTCTCAAGGAAAAGAAGCCGGGTCATTCGCATTATTTTCCCATCATTAGCTTGCAAGGCTCGAAGCTGCGAACAGCCCGTTCAGATTAGGGACATTCAGATTGACGAGGAGGCAGAGGCGAAACGTCCGGAGTTCAAGCAGCAGGTTCAGGAGTGGGCTGGTATTGCTCAGGACCCTAAGGCAGATCTCTTCGTGTTCGTTGGCCGTTGGTCGAAGCAGAAGGATGTGAATCTAATTGCGGATGTGATGCTTTCGCTGTGAGTTTTTTTTAATGCTATCTTACTAACTAGACAAATGTTCGCTCATGTATTATTGGCAGACTGGAAAAACACCCCTCGATTCAATTGATCTGTGTCGGTCCCGTCATTGATTTGTATGGTCGTTTTACTGTGGAGAAGCATGCTAGTCTCATGGAGATGTATTGGGACCGAGTGTACTCGAAGCTAGAGTTCACTGCTCTGCCTTCGTACTTGTTCAGTGGTACCGACTTCGCTTTGATCCCTTCGCGTGATGAGCCGTTCGGTTTAGTCGCTGTCGAGTTTGGTTGCAAAGATGCCCTTGGTGTTTGTGCTCGTCTTGGTGGTCTCGGTCTCATGCCTATATATATGACGCTTCCGACTACCGGGGGTAGTCGGTGGGGAACGGGGCGCCAATATGTCTGGGGTGCCAGGGTCCATTTCCTTTTTTGGCCGGGGCGCAAGGGTCCATTTCCATTTTGGACCGGGACGCAAGGGTCAATTTCCATATTGGGTCGGGGCGCAACAGGGCGCTGGTGGGGATGCTGGTGGGGCGCTGAGGGGGCGCCACTCTTTTATAACGGAGCGCTTTGGGGCGCCAACATATAGTAGAGGAGTGTTATTGTTATATATTGGAGTACAGATATATGATTGATGTAAATATAGAATTTTTTGTGAATAATGGTTATTTTCTGACACTTAGCTCTACTAGTCACAAACTTGTCACTCTATTAAGCCAAGGTGACTATAACACTTTTTTGCTTAGTAAGACATTCCAGTGGAACCTTTTTATTCTATTTTTCTTCTACTTTTCCGATTTTTCTATATTAAGTTTAGTTATGCTCTGTTTTGCTTAAGGCCATATGCATCTTGGAGGTGGTAGGCTGGTGCATTTTTAGACCATTAATGCTATAGGTGTGCAGCCTGTCCCCATGGAGTTGGGGACTTCTCACGCTTTTCCGTAAAAGGACTCGGCTAAGCTCGAAATGCCTCGGGTATTGAAATGACTCGGCAAGTACGAGTTCCCTTGGCAAATCGTTCGGCTAGCAAAGTTCCCTTGGCAAGTCCCTCGGTTAGTAGGTGTTCCCTTGGCAAATTGTTCGGCAAGTAGGTGTCCCCTCGGGTAGTGTCGAAATGACTCGGCTAATCGAGCAGTTACAGCAATCGATTCTGCTGCTTGGAATCACTCCCTTGCTGTTGCTGCTGCTGTTTCCCTCTCACGGTCGCTTCACTCCCGCCAGCACAAGTCTTCCACGCATGATCGCGTCCATCGAGATGCCACTTGGCCACCGACTTCCTTCCTCTCATCGAACCACCGTAGTCCACGAGCGCGAGCTCGGGACATCTACTCGAAAGCATCGTCGAAGGATTCCAGGAGCACATTGCCGCTCTGTTCAAGCTCTTCGAGAGCCTCCTGCAAGACCCAGAGAGCGGCGAGGTTCGCGTTACCGCCGTTTGCGCGTTGGGTGTCATTGCACAGTACATCAGTTCGGAGGAGAAGAATGAGATTCGGGCCATCCAGGCATTGCTTTTGGCGATGATTGCGGGTGCAGCAGTGTACGGAGGCGGGCGATGAGCAGAGTGCAAGGCATCTCTTCGATGTCTTTTAGACGTTATTGACACTGGTGCGTGGTTCAAACCTCACAAATCATATTGTACTGAGAAAGATTGGTCTTTGCTCAGCAAAGCTATACCTCAACTCGTCGAATTCTTCCTTCGTGCCGGTGCTAACGCCAACCTTGACGAGGAGATTCGTATCATGGCTCGCAATGCGTTGTCATGGACAATCAAATAGTGAGTATTACTTGTCTGTCTGTCTAAATATCCCATCTAACCATTCTGCAGCAAAGAATTGAAGGTCCAGTCTCTCGGCCTTGCCCCAGCAATTCTTCAAGGCCTCATGTCGACCACGACCGAAACCGAGCCGGACGACGCAGATGAAGGCGCACCTTCGCGTTCTGCGCTGCGCATCATCGATACCCTCTCGACTTCACTCCCACCAGCAAAGGTCTTCCCGGCACTCAGCACCCTCATCAAGCAGGGTATGTCGAGCGCAGATCCCAATGCGCGTCGCGGCGCAATGATGGCACTCGGTGTCGCCGTCGAGGGCTGCTCGGAATACATGACACCGCTCATGTCGCAGGTCTGGCCACTCATTGACGCCGGTCCCCAAGACCACAATGCCGGCGTGCGCCGCGTCACCTGCACGGCTGTCGGCTGCTTGTGGGAGTGTGTCGAAGACGATTGCATCAGCAAGCATGCCACACTCGTCCCCGCCATCATGGCACTCGTCGCCGACCCCGCAACACAGCGCCAGGCCTGCACCGCGCTCGACGCGCTGCTCGAGATCCTGCAGGACGTCATCGACGGTTACCTTGCGCTTCTCATGGAGCGCTTTTCTGGCCTGCTTGACTCTGCGCCGATCAAGGTCAAGGCCGTCGTCACCCGCGCGATTGGGTCGGCCACGCACGCGTCGTGAGGCAACTTCCTGCCTTACTTTGCACCGACGATGGACAAGCTAAAGCACTTCCTCATCCTGACTGGTGAGGGTGAGGAGACGGAGCTGAGGGGCATCGCTATGGATGCGATTGGGACTTTCGCGGAGGCGGTAGGAAAGGAGGCTTTCCGTTCGTACTTCGCAGACATGATGTCGCAGGCCTTCGACGGCATCAAGACGGGCGACGCGCGCGCGAGAGAGTGCAGCTTCCTCTTCTTCGGTGTCATGGCCAGGGTGGTTGGAGACGGTCCGCGCCCTACATCAGCCAGGTAGTGCCGTCGCTACCGGAGAGCATCAAGCAGGTCGAATCATTGGGCTCCGGTGAGTAATTATTTAAATCCTCATTCACCCTTGCTCATTCTCTTGCAGTACATAAGGAGCTCACTGAGTTCTTCACCACCGGCGACTCCGCAACTTCTGCTATTAAGATCAAGGACAAAAACACGAACACGACGATCGAGGTTGACGACAACACAGAATCCATCAGCGACGACAAGCTCTTCGAGGTCAACTCAGTCACCGTGGACAAGGAAATTGCCACTGACACCATTGGCACCGTCTTCGCCGCGACGCGCGAACACTTCCTGCCGTACGTCGAGCCGTCCGTGCTCGAGCTCATCTCCCTCTTCCCGCATTACTACGAGGCATTCGGGAGAGCGCGATGGAGAGCATCCTGGAGATCATCAAGATCTTCTACGAGCTGAGCAAGCCGCAGGACTGGCAGCCCGGCCTGGCAATCGCTGTGCCGCTTCACCAAAATGTCAAAGACTTGATCGCGCATGCGCTGGTGCCCCTGCTGGACATGTATGAGACTGAGGATGATAAGTGAGTTATTGATTCCCGTGCACTTTACATGATGAGCTCCTTTAACTCAGCTCACTTCGATGCTTCATGAGACTAAATATGGATTCTGTTCTGATCTTGATCATTTTCTTATGCTTCCACGACCGATACTGACTTCTTTCTTTCAGGTCTGTCGTCTCTGCCCTCTGCGTTGGATTAGCCGAGACTCTTCAAACCGTCAGTCCTGCATTCCTTGAAGGCCGTAAGTGCCTTGATCCTCTTACAGCCTTATTTCCTCTAATTACTGCCACAGACCTCGAAGAGATCTGCAACATCGCTATCCACATCCTAGAACAAAAGGTGCTTTGCCAGCAAGATCCGAACCAGGACGAAGATGACGAGCCGCTGGAGGACCAGGCAGAGTACAACTCCATGCTAATTTCTTCCGCCGGTAATCTCGTGGCGGCGCTCGCTGCCGTGCTCGGCGCCGACTTCGCGCAGGCATTCCAAACCTTCTTCCCTCTGATCTCAAGTTCTACGTAAGTCATATCCATGTTCTCTGTAGTCTATAAGTTAACAATCTGTCCGCAGGGGAAGAAACGCTCGCTCAGCGATCGTTCGTCATCTATTGGCGCGCTCGCTGAGATAATCAATGGGATGAAAGGCGCAATTTCGCCTTCAACGCAGCCTCTCCTCGAGCTCTTCTATCAGGCGCTTTCTGATGACGAGCCCGAAGTCCACAGCAACGCCGCCTTTGCCGTCAGCGTCCTCGTCGAGCACAGCACCGTCGATCTCTCGCCTCACTACCTGCACCTGCTCGCCGCACTCCGCCCGCTTTTCGAGGTCCCGTCCGACGCGCCCACCGCGAAGCTGAACGCGCGCGACAATGCTGCAGGCACCGTCTCGCGCATGATCCTCAAGAAGAGCGAGGCGAGTCGCGACGACCCCGCTGGACAAGGTCCTGTCCGTGTTCGTTCGGACCCTGCCACTGAAGAATGACTTCCTCGAGAACAGGCCCGTGTTCCGCGCACTGTTGTACCTCTTCTACAGCGCGCCGGGCGTCATCGCGCCTTACCTCGACCAACGGCACCTGGTCTTCGCGCACGTCCTCGAACCGATTGGTTCCGACGGGCTTGGAGACGAGGTTAGGGCAGAGTTGATCCAGCTCGTGCGGGCGCTGAATGCGGAGAACCCTGCGAAGTTTCAGGCAGCTGGTCTTAAGGCAATTTGTAGAAAAGTTTCCTTTATTGCTTTCCATTTTTGTGTAATGCTGTGAATTATTTTTTGAAGTGAAGACATCTTTGGTTGTATATTAAACAGTATGCAGAGTGGAAATTGTTAGGCTCTTAAAGTGGTTGCGCGTGATTTATGGTCGAACTCGTTCGGCTATTGACATGATTGCACATGATCTATGGTCGAACTCGCTCGGCTATTAAAACGGATTGGACATGCATGAATAAGTGAAGCTTGCCTATTTAAGACTTCAGTCTCAGGACATTTAAGTAAGTGACACTTAAGTGACTTTCAGCAGAAAGTAGTTTTCCGGATGTGTCATTTCAAAGGGCGTTGAAAGTTGTAACTTTGGCTTTGATCACTGCGATGGCAGACGTCTCCTCACTCCTCCTCGCCTCCCTCCACCTCGACACCCGCAGACAAGCAGAACAAAACCTACTATCCCTATCTACACAATCCGGACTTCCTGCTTTCCTCCTTCAACTCAAGACCGTTCGGTGCGACTCGCAGCCAGTGTCTATCTCAAGAACACGATCGAACGGCAATGGGAGGATGAGGACTCGCCTTTGGCAGATGCGGAGAAGACGCAGCTGAAGGGTCAGCTGGACCCTGTAATGATCGCGCTCTTGAGTCCAGCGGACAAGGCATTACGAGTGCAGGTTGTGGAGGCCGTGTCCATTGTCGCAAAGTACGATTTCCCCGAGCAGTGGCCAGATCTCATCGAACAGCTCGTCTCTTCACTCTTTCTCGACGCTGCAAACTATCCGACAATTGCTTCTGTTCTCGAAACTGCTCAATCGATGGTCGCGCCTCAACACGCTCGGACTCGCTCTACGCGACGATCAACTTTGTTTTGAGCCGCTTCTCGGGCACCTTCCTCCAAATCTTCGCGCTCACCGCCATCAATCTGCTGAATAGATCGGGAACTGAAGTGATGGCGCAGGCTCAGGTCGTGCTTCTGTCAATCCTCTACGACTTGACGCGCAAGGATCTGCCTCCCACCTTGGAAGAGTCGCACTTCGCGTTCTTTGGCGCCGAGGAGGGAGTACTCATCAAATTCCTTGCTTGCGACCCCGAGAACATGCGCGGTGATCTCGACGATTCAACACCCTCTTTCCCCACCCATATCAAAGCTTTGGTCTTCGAGCTCGCCAAGCTTTATACACATCGATACCCGGAGGTCCACTCGTCTTCGAATACCGTACCGGCATTTGTCGCAGAGCTGTGGGGGGCTTCTTGGTGGAGGTCAGAGATCTGGAATGGCGTATGACGGACTGGTCAGTCATGGAATATGCTTCCTCAGTACGGTCATCAGGTCAGGAAACTACAAGGCGACGTTTGCGGAGAGGGAGACGATCAACGTTTTGATGAAAGACGTAGTTGTCCCCAATGTCACATTACGAGGTGCGCAAACTTTTTCTTTCATCACGCTCATCTTTAGTGAAACTGCCTCGACCTGCAGAGCACGAAGTGGAGCAATTCGAGGACGATCCTCTGGAGTATGTCCGAGTCGACCTTACTTTCGCGGCCTCCTCTTCGTCCATCGGCGGACTGACTGCGGAGGGCACCGCGTGGCGTCAAGCCGCAGCCGATGTCCTTCGGGCACTCGTTGCTTCAGGTTTCGAGGCTGAGACGACCGAAGTCGTCTTGACGTTGATAGGGAACGGATTGGAGGAGTACAACAGGAAGAAGGGAGATGAAGAGAGCTGGAAGAGGAAGCATGAAAGTGTGTACCTGCTCACGGCGGTGGCAACGGTTGGTGCAACCGCTCAGGTGAGTGAAGCAGTTCATTCAAAAGGAATGGTAAATAACATTGGCGATCAATAGCAAGGCGTCACAAGCACGAATGCTCTTGTAGATGTCGTCCAGTTCTTCTCACAGCATGTGTATGAGGACCTAAAGGCCGATGAAAACTCCGCGCATCCAATTCTCCAGGTTGATGCGGTTCGCTTAGGGTATTCATTCCGAAATCAGGTGCGTAACAACCTTTCATGCAAGACGAGCGCTAATCAACTATGCAGCTCACAAAGGAGCAGCTCCTTTCCGTCCTCCAACTTCTCGTTCGTCATCTGCGCTCACCGCATTATGTCTGCTATACGTATGCAGCGACGACCATTCAGCGAATATTGTTCATCAAGCGCGGCTCATCTTTACTGTGCGTAACGCGATTGCTTGAGGCGAATATCCTCTGATGATTTCAGCAGCTTCAACCAAGAAGACATTCGGGAGCTTGCGCCTGAATCATGAAGACATTCTTCTCAAAGATCGAGGCGGGTGGGACGCCGGAAAAAAATGCAGAGAACGACTATCTGATGAAATGTAAGTTGACAATTTTCTCGAAAATAATCTCTCATTAATCCTACCTGTGCCATCCTTAGGTGTCATGCGTGTTATTCTGACCGCACGGGCGAGCGACGATAGCCTCGGAGCACGAACGACTGCTGCGTCGTCTTGTCGCCATCCTCGCGGCAATCTGCAAGAACCCGAGCAATCCTAACTTCGATCAGATATCTTTGAGAGCATTTCTGCTTTGATTAGGTGAGGATCTCTAATTGATAAACATGCAGCATATTTTGATTGCTATTTAATACACAGGTTTACCGTCGGTTCATCCCGTCAAACATTGGCAACGTTCGAACAGGCTCTATTTGGTCCATTCACAATCATTCTACAGCAGGACATTGATCGTAAGCAGCCTTCCTTTCAGGCACCTACAGAAACTGACCCATCTTCTGTGCAGAATTTATTCCGTATATCTTCCAAATCCTCTCGCAGACGCTCGAGCTCCACGACAGCGACGTGCCTCCCGATTACCGCTCCATCCTCCCCTTCCTTCTCCAGCCCGCTTCCTGGGCACAAAAGGCACTATTCCCGCCCTCGCCCGCCTATATATATGCCCGTGCGCACCAGGGGGGGTGGTGCGCGTCCCGGGGACGCAGGTCTCACCCAATTAGGCCGGGACACATCCATATTAGGCCGGGTCTCACCCGATTAGGCCGGGACGCATCCATATTAGGCCGGGTCTCACCCGATTAGGTCGGGACGCACCTAATTAGGCCAGGTCGCACCTAATTAGGCTGGGTCGCACCTAATTTGGACAAGTCCCCAGGGTCTCAACTATTTTTAGAGAGGTCTCAAATATTTTTAGCAAAGATCAAATATACATAAGATTCTCCAAGTCAAAATCGGAAAAATCAGCAATAAATCTGAATATTTTCATTCCATTAGAACCAAAGTCAGGGTCCACTCATAAATCAAAATTAAATGAATATTTTTCGTTCTAATGGAACGAGATTCAGGGTCCAGTCATAAATCAAAATTAAATGAATATTTTTTGTTCTATTAGAACCAAAGTCAGGGTCCAGCCATAAATCAGAATTAAATGAATATTTTCGTTCTATTAGAACCAAAGTCAGGGTCCAAAGTCTCAGGGTCCAATCTCATTCTAATAGAATGGAAAATAAGTTATAAATCAGTATATATTCATTCTAATAGAATGAAAGTCAGAGTCTCAGAGTTCAAAGTCATTCTATTAGAAGGCTTGTTACGTATTCTGACTGGATATATGTCAGAGACTGTAATCTGACTAGTCTCAGCTATGACTTGCATAAGTGGCTGTGAGATATTGTCTGTCTGTTCTAAGTTACATTTATGTTACGTATATGTGATCTGTTATAGCTATTATCAGAATGTCTAACCATTGACAGTCAATACTACTGATGTATCAATGAGCTGCTCCGCTAATTCAGATGCACTTGTTATTAAGCTGAGTTAGAGTCAGATACGAATTATATATGATAAACACAATATATGAGATCAGTCAGGCTTACTGAAGTACAGGCTGTAGAGCGTATAAGTCAGAGTTAAGTGACATGAAGCATATACTCTGTTCTGCTGGTGATATAGTCTTAGTATGCAACCCGTATATTACAATGGAAGGCTGATATTAAACAGTTGTGATTTAAAGTGTAGCAGAGAGAACTGATGCAGTATATGTTGTTGCTGAGCGTAATAATCAAGCAAGAGTTCTTCTTGTCAGTCAGATAACCCCATTGAACTTGTAGATGTACTTAACTGTGTAACCCGTATTTTAGTTGAATGAGTGAGACCCGATAATGAGCATGTATATGAGCGTAACCCGTCGAGTGTTAGTAACCCGAGTAGAAGCAGAAATGAAGTGATAACCCGATAAGATGTTAGTAACCCGTATAGATTATGAAGGGTATAACCCGGCAGATGTTAGTGACCCGGATTATTAGTGACCCGGATTAATGACAAGTGTTAGTGACAGACGTTAGCAACCCGGGTTAGTGGCAGTACAGAGGGAAATGTTAGTAACACGGGTTAATATGAAGTGTTAGTAGCATATGTTAACGAAATGAGTTAGTGACAGTATTGATGTAGAAATATATTAATTGATTGAGATTAGATAATCGGATTACGGAGTAGAGGACAATAACAGAAAGTAGGGTTATGATAGGGTTAGTGTCAGTTAAGGTTAGTTCGTTTGTAGAGCTAGGGTTAGGGTTAGGGTTAGGGTTAGGGTTAGGGTTAGGGTTAGGGTTAGGGTTAGGGTTAGGGTTAGGGTTAGGGTTAGGGTTAGGGTTAGGGTTAGGGTTAGGGTTAGGGTTAGGGTTTAGGGTTAGGGTTAGGGTTAGGGTTAGGGTTAGGGTTAGGGTTAGGGTT